>CAMQGK010000482.1:0-18234 GCA_947000775.1 Pterois miles | reverse complement strand
CAAACGCCGGCAGGTCTGACCTCTCATTCAGAGAAAGCACAGTCCCACAAACACTGGAGGGTCTGCGCCCTCAGTCGGACCCAGCACAGGCCCACAAACTCCGGCAGGTCTGACCCCTCAGTCTGACCCAGCACAGGCCCACAAACGCCGGCGGGTAGGCGCGCTCAGTCTGACACAGGACTGGCACACAAACGCCGGCAGGTCTGCGCCCTCAGTCGGACCCAGGACAGGCCCACAAACGCCGGCAGGTCTGCGCCCTCAGTCGGACCCAGCACAGGCCCACATACTCCGGCAGGTCTGACCCCTCAGTCTGACCCAGCACAGGCCCACAAACGCCGGCGGGTAGGCGCGCTCAGTCTGACACAGGACTGGCACACAAACGCCGGCAGGTCTGCGCCCTCAGTCGGACCCAGGACAGGCCCACAAACGCCGGCGGGTCTGCGCCTTCAGTTGGACTCAGCACAGGCCCACAAACGCCGGCAGGTCTGACCTCTCATTCGGAGAAAGCACAGTCCCACAAACACCGGCGGGTCTGCGCCCTCAGTCAGACACAGCACAGGCCCACAAACGCCGGCAGGTCTGACCCCTCAGTCTGACCCAGCACAGGCCCACAAACGCCGGCGGGTAGGCGCAGCACACAAACGCCGACAGGTCTGACACAGACTCAGTCTGACCCAGACAGGCCCGCAAACGCCGACAGAACAACGGGGCCCGTCTGACACAGGACTGGCACACAAACGCCGGCAGGTCCCAGTCGGACCCAGGACAGGTCCAAAAACGCCGGCGGGTCTGCGCCCTCAGTCGGACCCAGGACAGGCCCACAAACGCCGGCGGGTCTGCACTACTCAGTCGGACACAGGACAGGCCCACAAACGCCGGTAGGTAGGCGCGCTCAGTCTGACCCAACACAGGCCCACAAACGCCGGCAGGTCTGACCACTCAGTCTGACCCAACACAGGCCCACAAACGCCGGCGGGTCTGCGCCTTCAGTTGGACCCAGCACAGGCCCACAAACGCCGGCAGGTCTGCGCCCTCAGTCGGACCCAGCACAGGCCCACAAACGCCGGCAGGTCTGCGCCCTCAGTCGGACCCAGGACAGGCCCACAAACGCCGGCGGGTCTGCGCCTTCAGTTGGACCCAGCACAGGCCCACAAACGCCGGCAGGTCTGACCTCTCATTCGGAGAAAGCACAGTCCCTCAAACACCGGCGGGTCTGCGCCCTCAGTCGGACCCAGCACAGGCCCACAAACGCCGGCAGGTCTGACCCCTCAGTCTGACCCAGCACAGGCCCACAAACGCCGGTGGGTAGGCGCGCTCAGCCTGACACAGGACTGGCACACAAACGCCGGCAGGTCTGCGCCCTCAGTCGGACCCAGGACAGGCCCACAAACGCCGGCGGGTCTGCGCCTTCAGTAGGACCCAGCACAGGCCCACAAACGCCGGCAGGTCTGACCTCTCATTCAGATAAAGCACAGTCCCACAAACACCGGCGGGTCTGCGCCCTCAGTCGGACCCAGCACAGGCCCACAAACTCCGGCAGGTCTGACCCTCAGTCTGACCCAGGACAGGCCCGCAAACGCCGCCAGTTCTGACCCCTCAGTCTGACCCAGCACAGGCCCACAAACGCCGGCGGGTAGGCGCGCTCAGTCTGACACAGGACTGGCACACAAACGCCGGCGGGTCTGCGCCCTCAGTCGGACCCAGGACAGGCCCACAAACGCCGGCGGGTCTGCACTACTCAGTCGGACACAGGACAGGCCCACAAACGCCGGTGGGTAGGCGCGCTCAGTCTGACCCAACACAGGCCCACAAACGCCGGCAGGTCTGACCACTCAGTCTGACCCAACACAGGCCCACAAACGCCGGCGGGTAGGCACGCTCAGCCTGACACAGGACTGGCACACAAACGCCGGCAGGTCTGCGCCCTCAGTCGGACCCAGGACAGGCCCACAAACGCCGGCGGGTCTGCGCCTTCAGTTGGACCCAGCACAGGCCCACAAACGCCGGCAGGTCTGACCTCTTATTCGGAGAAAGCACAGTCCCTCAAACACCGGCGGGTCTGCGCCCTCAGTCGGACCCAGCACAGGCCCAAAAACGCCGGCGGGTAGGCGCACTCAGTCTGACACAGGACTAGCACACAAACGCCGACAGGTCTGACCCCTCAGTCTGACCCAGGACAGGCCCGCAAACGCCGCCAGTTCTGACCCCTCAGTCTGACCCAGCACAGGCCCACAAACGCCGGTGGGTAGGCGCGCTCAGTCTGACACAGGACTGGCACACAAACGCCGGCGGGTCTGCGCCCTCAGTCGGACCCAGGACAGGCCCACAAACGCCGGCGGGTCTGCACTACTCAGTCGGACACAGGACAGGCCCACAAACGCCGGTGGGTAGGCGCGCTCAGTCTGACCCAACACAGGCCCACAAACACCGGCAGGTCTGACCACTCAGTCTGACCCAACACAGGCCCACAAACGCCGGCGGGTAGGCGCGCTCAGCCTGACACAGGACTGGCACACAAACGCCGGCAGGTCTGCGCCCTCAGTCGGACCCAGGACAGGCCCACAAACGCCGGCGGGTCTGCGCCTTCAGTTGGACCCAGCACAGGCCCACAAACGCCGGCAGGTCTGACCTCTCATTCGGAGAAAGCACAGTCCCTCAAACACCGGCGGGTCTGCGCCCTCAGTCAGACCCAGCACAGGCCCACAAACGCCGGCAGGTCTGACCCCTCAGTCTGACCCAGCACAGGCCCACAAACGCCGGCGGGTAGGCGCGCTCAGCCTGACACAGGACTGGCACACAAACGCCGGCAGGTCTGCGCCCTCAGTCGGACCCAGGACAGGCCCACAAACGCCGGCGGGTCTGCGCCTTCAGTAGGACCCAGCACAGGCCCACAAACGCCGGCAGGTCTGACCTCTCATTCAGAGAAAGCACAGTCCCACAAACACCGGCGGGTCTGCGCCCTCAGTCGGACCCAGCACAGGCCCACAAACTCCGGCAGGTCTGACCCCTCAGTCTGACCCAGCACAGGCCCACAAACGCCGGCGGGTAGGCGCGCTCAGCCTGACACAGGACTGGCACACAAACGCCGGCAGGTCTGCGCCCTCAGTCGGACCCAGGACAGGCCCACAAACGCCGGCGGGTCTGCGCCTTCAGTAGGACCCAGCACAGGCCCACAAACGCCGGCGGGTCTGCGCCTTCAGTAGGACCCAGATCAGGCCAACAAACGCCGGCAGGTATGACCTCTCATTCAGGGAAAACACAGTCCCACAAACACCGGCGGGTCTGCGCCCTCAGTCGGACCCAGCACAGGCCCACAAACGCCGGCAGGTCTGACCCCTCAGTCTGACCCAGCACAGGCCCACAAACGCCGGCGGGTAGGCGCGCTCAGTCTGACACAGGACTAGCACACAAACGCAGACAGGTCTGACCCCTCAGTCGGACCCAGGACAGGCCCGCAAACGCCGGCAGGTCTGACCCCTCAGTCTGACCCAGCACAGGCCCACAAACGCCGGCGGGTAGGCGCGCTCAGTCTGACACAGGACTGGCACACAAACGCCGGCAGGTCTGCGCCCTCAGTCGGACCCAGGACAGGCCCACAAACGCCGGCGGGTCTGCACTACTCAGTCGGACACAGGACAGGCCCACAAACTTCGGTGGGTAGGCGCGCTCAGTCTGACCCAACACAGGCCCACAAACGCCGGCAGGTCTGACCACTCAGTCTGACCCAACACAGGCCCACAAACGCCGGCAGGTAGGCGCGCTCAGCCTGACACAGGACTGGCACACAAACGCCGGCAGGTCTGCGCCCTCAGTCGGACCCAGGACAGGCCCACAAACGCCGGCGGGTCTGCGCCTTCAGTTGGACCCAGCACAGGCCCACAAACGCCGGCATGTCTGACCTCTCATTCGGAGAAAGCACAGTCCCTCAAACACCGGCGGGTCTGCGCCCTCAGTCGGACCCAGCACAGGCCCACAAACGCTGGCAGGTCTGACCCCTCAGTCTGACCCAGCACAGGCCCACAAACGCCGGCGGGTAGGCGCGCTCAGCCTGACACAGGACTGGCACACAAACGCCGGCAGGTCTGCGCCCTCAGTCGGACCCAGGACAGGCCCACAAACGCCGGCGGGTCTGTGCCTTCAGTAGGACCCAGCACAGGCCCACAAACGCCGGCAGGTCTGACCTCTCATTCAGAGAAAGCACAGTCCCACAAACACCGGCGGGTCTGCGCCCTCAGTCGGACCCAGCACAGGCCCAAAAACTCCGGCAGGTCTGACCCCTCAGTCTGACCCAGCACAGGCCCACAAACGCCGGCGGGTAGGCGCGCTCAGTCTGACACAGGACTGGCACACAAACGCTGTCAGGTCTGTGCCCTCAGTCGGACCCAGGACAGGCCCAAAAACGCCGGCGGGTCTGCGCCCTCAGTCGGACCCAGGACAGGCCCACAAACGCCGGCGGGTCTGCACTACTCAGTCGGACACAGGACAGGCCCACAAACGCCGGTGGGTAGGCGCGCTCAGTCTGACCCAACACAGGCCCACAAACGCCGGCGGGTCTGACCACTCAGTCTGACCCAACACAGGCCCACAAACGCCGGCGGGTAGGCGCGCTCAGCCTGACACAGGACTGGCACACAAACGCCGGCAGGTCTGCGCCCTCAGTCGGACCCAGGACAGGCCCACAAACGCCGGCGGGTCTGCGCCTTCAGTTGGACCCAGCACAGGCCCACAAACGCCGGCAGGTCTGACCTCTCATTGAGAGAAAGCACAGTCCCTCAAACACCGGCGGGTCTGCGCCCTCAGTCGGACACAGCACAGGCCCACAAACGCCGGCAGGTCTGACCCCTCAGTCTGACCCAGCACAGGCCCACAAACGCCGGCAGGTAGGCGCGCTCAGCCTGACACAGGACTGGCACACAAACGCCGGCAGGTCTGCGCCCTCAGTCGGACCCAGGAAAGGCCCACAAACGCCGGCGGGTCTGCGCCTTCAGTAGGACCCAGCACAGGCCCACAAACGCCGGCAGGTCTGACCTCTCATTCAGAGAAAGCACAGTCCCACAAACAATGGAGGGTCTGCGCCCTCAGTCGGACCCAGAACAGGCCCACAAACTCCGGCAGGTCTGACCCCTCAGTCTGACCCAGCACAGGCCCACAAACGCCGGCGGGTAGGCGCGCTCAGTCTGACACAGGACTGGCACACAAACGCCGGCAGGTCTGCGCCCTCAGTCGGACCCAGGACAGGCCCACAAACGCCGGCGGGTCTGCGCCTTCAGTTGGACCCAGCACAGGCCCACAAACGCCGGCAGGTCTGACCTCTCATTCGGAGAAAGCACAGTCCCACAAACACCGGCGGGTCTGCGCCCTCAGTCGGACACAGCACAGGCCCACAAACGCCGGCAGGTCTGACCCCTCAGTCTGACCCAGCACAGGCCCACAAACGCCGGCGGGTAGGCGCGCTCAGTCTGACACAGGACTAGCACACAAACGCCGACAGGTCTGACCCCTCAGTCTGACCCAGGACAGGCCCGCAAACGCCGGCAGTTCTGACCCCTCAGTCTGACCCAGCACAGGCCCACAAACGCCGGCGGGTAGGCGCGCTCAGTCTGACACAGGACTGGCACACAAACGCCGGCAGGTCTGTGCCCTCAGTCGGACCCAGGACAGGTCCAAAAACGCCGGCGGGTCTGCGCCCTCAGTCGGACCCAGGACAGGCCCACAAACGCCGGCGGGTCTGCACTACTCAGTCGGACACAGGACAGGCCCTCAAACGCCGGTGGGTAGGCGCGCTCAGTCTGACCCAACACAGGCCTACAAACGCCGGCAGGTCTGACCACTCAGTCTGACCCAACACAGGCCCACAAACGCCGGCGGGTAGGCGCGCTCAGCCTGACACAGGACTGGCACACAAACGCCGGCAGGTCTGCGCCCTCAGTCGGACCCAGGACAGGCCCACAAACGCCGGCGGGTCTGCGCCTTCAGTTGGACCCAGCACAGGCCCACAAACGCCGGCAGGTCTGCGCCCTCAGTCGGACCCAGGACAGGCCCACAAACGCCGGCGGGTCTGCACTACTCAGTCGGACACAGGACAGGCCCACAAACTTCGGTGGGTAGGCGCGCTCAGTCTGACCCAACACAGGCCCACAAACGCCGGCAGGTCTGACCACTCAGTCTGACCCAACACAGGCCCACAAACGCCGGCAGGTAGGCGCGCTCAGCCTGACACAGGACTGGCACACAAACGCCGGCAGGTCTGCGCCCTCAGTCGGACCCAGGACAGGCCCACAAACGCCGGCGGGTCTGCGCCTTCAGTTGGACCTGACACAGGACTGGCACACAAACGCCGGCAGGTCTGCGCCCTCAGTCGGACCCAGGACAGGCCCACAAACGCCGGCGGGTCTGCACTACTCAGTCGGACACAGGACAGGCCCACAAACTTCGGTGGGTAGGCGCGCTCAGTCTGACCCAACACAGGCCCACAAACGCCGGCAGGTCTGACCACTCAGTCTGACCCAACACAGGCCCACAAACGCCGGCAGGTAGGCGCGCTCAGCCTGACACAGGACTGGCACACAAACGCCGGCAGGTCTGCGCCCTCAGTCGGACCCAGGACAGGCCCACAAACGCCGGCGGGTCTGCGCCTTCAGTTGGACCCAGCACAGGCCCACAAACGCCGGCAGGTCTGACCTCTCATTCGGAGAAAGCACAGTCCCTCAAACACCGGCAGGTCTGCGCCCTCAGTCGGACCCAGCACAGGCCCACAAACGCTGGCAGGTCTGACCCCTCAGTCTGACCCAGCACAGGCCCACAAACGCCGGCGGGTAGGCGCGCTCAGCCTGACACAGGACTGGCACACAAACGCCGGCAGGTCTGCGCCCTCAGTCGGACCCAGGACAGGCCCACAAACGCCGGCGGGTCTGTGCCTTCAGTAGGACCCAGCACAGGCCCACAAACGCCGGCAGGTCTGACCTCTCATTCAGAGAAAGCACAGTCCCACAAACACCGGCGGGTCTGCGCCCTCAGTCGGACCCAGCACAGGCCCAAAAACTCCGGCAGGTCTGACCCCTCAGTCTGACCCAGCACAGGCCCACAAACGCCGGCGGGTAGGCGCGCTCAGTCTGACACAGGACTGGCACACAAACGCCGGCAGGTCTGTGCCCTCAGTCGGACCCAGGACAGGTCCAAAAACGCCGGCGGGTCTGCGCCCTCAGTCGGACCCAGGACAGGCCCACAAACGCCGGCGGGTCTGCACTACTCAGTCGGACACAGGACAGGCCCTCAAACGCCGGTGGGTAGGCGCGCTCAGTCTGACCCAACACAGGCCTACAAACGCCGGCAGGTCTGACCACTCAGTCTGACCCAACACAGGCCCACAAACGCCGGCGGGTAGGCGCGCTCAGCCTGACACAGGACTGGCACACAAACGCCGGCAGGTCTGCGCCCTCAGTCGGACCCAGGACAGGCCCACAAACGCCGGCGGGTCTGCGCCTTCAGTTGGACCCAGCACAGGCCCACAAACGCCGGCAGGTCTGACCTCTCATTCGGAGAAAGCACAGTCCCTCAAACACCGGCGGGTCTGCGCCCTCAGTCGGACCCAGCACAGGCCCACAAACGCCGGCAGGTCTGACCCCTCAGTCTGACCCAGCACAGGCCCACAAACGCCGGCGGGTAGGCGCGCTCAGCCTGACACAGGACTGGCACACAAACGCCGGCAGGTCTGCGCCCTCAGTCGGACCCAGGACAGGCCCACAAACGCCGGCGGGTCTGCGCCTTCAGCAGGACCCAGCACAGGCCCACAAACGCCGGCAGGTCTGACCTCTCATTCAGATAAAGCACAATCCCACAAACACCGGCGGGTCTGCGCCCTCAGTCGGACCCAGCACAGGCCCACAAACTCCGGCAGGTCTGACCCCTCAGTCTGACCCAGCACAGGCCCACAAACGCCGGCAGGTAGGCGCGCTCAGTCTGACACAGGACTGGCACACAAACGCCGGCAGGTCTGCGCCCTCAGTCGGACCCAGGACAGGCCCACAAACGCCGGCAGGTCTGCGCCCTCAGTCGGACCCAGCACAGGCCCACATACTCCGGCAGGTCTGACCCCTCAGTCTGACCCAGCACAGGCCCACAAACGCCGGCGGGTAGGCGCGCTCAGTCTGACACAGGACTGGCACACAAACGCCGGCAGGTCTGCACCCTCAGTCGGACCCAGGACAGGCCCACAAACGCCGGCGGGTCTGCGCCTTCAGTTGGACTCAGCACAGGCCCACAAACGCCGGCAGGTCTGACCTCTCATTCGGAGAAAGCACAGTCCCACAAACACCGGCGGGTCTGCGCCCTCAGTCAGACACAGCACAGGCCCACAAACGCCGGCAGGTCTGACCCCTCAGTCTGACCCAGCACAGGCCCACAAACGCCGGCAGGTAGGCGCGCTCAGTCTGACACAGGACTAGCACACAAACGCCGACAGGTCTGACCCCTCAGTCTGACCCAGGACAGGCCCGCAAACGCCGGCAGTTCTGACCCCTCAGTCTGACCCAGCACAGGCCCACAAACGCCGGCAGGTCTGCGCCCTCAGTCGGACCCAGCACAGGCCCACAAACGCCGGCAGGTCTGCGCCCTCAGTCGGACCCAGGACAGGCCCACAAACGCCGGCGGGTCTGCGCCTTCAGTTGGACTCAGCACAGGCCCACAAACGCCGGCAGGTCTGACCTCTCATTCGGAGAAAGCACAGTCCCACAAACACCGGCTGGTCTGCGCCCTCAGTCAGACACAGCACAGGCCCACAAACGCCGGCAGGTCTGACCCCTCAGTCTGACCCAGCACAGGCCCACAAACGCCGGCGGGTAGGCGCGCTCAGTCTGACACAGGACTAGCACACAAACGCCGACAGGTCTGACCCCTCAGTCTGACCCAGGACAGGCCCGCAAACGCCGGCAGTTCTGACCCCTCAGTCTGACCCAGCACAGGCCCACAAACGCCGGCGGGTAGGCGCGCTCAGTCTGACACAGGACTGGCACACAAACGCCGGCAGGTCTGTGCCCTCAGTCGGACCCAGGACAGGTCCAAAAACGCCGGCGGGTCTGCGCCCTCAGTCGGACCCAGGACAGGCCCACAAACGCCGGCGGGTCTGCACTACTCAGTCGGACACAGGACAGGCCCACAAACGCCGGTAGGTAGGCGCGCTCAGTCTGACCCAACACAGGCCCACAAACGCCGGCAGGTCTGACCACTCAGTCTGACCCAACACAGGCCCACAAACGCCGGCGGGTCTGCGCCTTCAGTTGGACCCAGCACAGGCCCACAAACGCCGGCAGGTCTGCGCCCTCAGTCGGACCCAGCACAGGCCCACAAACGCCGGCAGGTCTGCGCCCTCAGTCGGACCCAGGACAGGCCCACAAACGCCGGCGGGTCTGCGCCTTCAGTTGGACCCAGCACAGGCCCACAAACGCCGGCAGGTCTGACCTCTCATTCGGAGAAAGCACAGTCCCTCAAACACCGGCGGGTCTGCGCCCTCAGTCGGACCCAGCACAGGCCCACAAACGCCGGCAGGTCTGACCCCTCAGTCTGACCCAGCACAGGCCCACAAACGCCGGTGGGTAGGCGCGCTCAGCCTGACACAGGACTGGCACACAAACGCCGGCAGGTCTGCGCCCTCAGTCGGACCCAGGACAGGCCCACAAACGCCGGCGGGTCTGCGCCTTCAGTAGGACCCAGCACAGGCCCACAAACGCCGGCAGGTCTGACCTCTCATTCAGATAAAGCACAGTCCCACAAACACCGGCGGGTCTGCGCCCCTCAGTCGGACCCAGCACAGGCCCACAAACTCCGGCAGGTCTGACCCCTCAGTCTGACCCAGGACAGGCCCGCAAACGCCGCCAGTTCTGACCCCTCAGTCTGACCCAGCACAGGCCCACAAACGCCGGCAGGTAGGGGCGCTCAGTCTGACACAGGACTGGCACACAAACGCCGGCGGGTCTGCGCCCTCAGTCGGACCCAGGACAGGCCCACAAACGCCGGCGGGTCTGCACTACTCAGTCGGACACAGGACAGGCCCACAAACGCCGGTGGGTAGGCGCGCTCAGTCTGACCCAACACAGGCCCACAAACGCCGGCAGGTCTGACCACTCAGTCTGACCCAACACAGGCCCACAAACGCCGGCGGGTAGGCACGCTCAGCCTGACACAGGACTGGCACACAAACGCCGGCAGGTCTGCGCCCTCAGTCGGACCCAGGACAGGCCCACAAACGCCGGCGGGTCTGCGCCTTCAGTTGGACCCAGCACAGGCCCACAAACGCCGGCAGGTCTGACCTCTTATTCGGAGAAAGCACAGTCCCTCAAACACCGGCGGGTCTGCGCCCTCAGTCGGACCCAGCACAGGCCCACAAACGCCGGCAGGTCTGACCCCTCAGTCTGACCCAGCACAGGCCCACAAACGCCGGCGGGTAGGCGCGCTCAGCCTGACACAGGACTGGCACACAAACGCCGGCAGGTCTGCGCCCTCAGTCGGACCCAGGACAGGCCCACAAACGCCGGCGGGTCTGCGCCTTCAGTAGGACCCAGCACAGGCCCACAAACGCCGGCAGGTCTGACCTCTCATTCAGAGAAAGCACAGTCCCACAAACACCGGCGGGTCTGCGCCCTCAGTCGGACCCAGCACAGGCCCACAAACTCCGGCAGGTCTGACCCCTCAGTCTGACCCAGCACAGGCCCACAAACGCCGGCGGGTAGGCGCGCTCAGCCTGACACAGGACTGGCACACAAACGCCGGCAGGTCTGCGCCCTCAGTCGGACCCAGGACAGGCCCACAAAAGCCGGCGGGTCTGCGCCTTCAGTAGGACCCAGCACAGGCCCACAAATGCCGGCAGGTCTGACCTCTCATTCAGAGAAAGCACAGTCCCACAAACACTGGAGGGTCTGCGCCCTCAGTCGGACCCAGCACAGGCCCACAAACTCCGGCAGGTCTGACCCCTCAGTCTGACCCAGCACAGGCCCACAAACGCCGGCGGGTAGGCGCGCTCAATCTGACACAGGACTGGCACACAAACGCCGGCAGGTCTGCGCCCTCAGTCGGACCCAGGACAGGCCCACAAACGCCGGCGGGTCTGCGCCTTCAGTTGGACTCAGCACAGGCCCACAAACGCCGGCAGGTCTGACCTCTCATTCGGAGAAAGCACAGTCCCACAAACACCGGCGGGTCTGCGCCCTCAGTCAGACACAGCACAGGCCCACAAACGCCGGCAGGTCTGACCCCTCAGTCTGACCCAGCACAGGCCCACAAACGCCGGCGGGTAGGCGCGCTCAGTCTGACACAGGACTAGCACACAAACGCCGACAGGTCTGACCCCTCAGTCTGACCCAGGACAGGCCCGCAAACGCCGGCAGTTCTGACCCCTCAGTCTGACCCAGCACAGGCCCACAAACGCCGGCGGGTAGGCGCGCTCAGTCTGACACAGGACTGGCACACAAACGCCGGCAGGTCTGTGCCCTCAGTAGGACCCAGGACAGGTCCAAAAACGCCGGCGGGTCTGCGCCCTCAGTCGGACCCAGGACAGGCCCACAAACGCCGGCGGGTCTGCACTACTCAGTCGGACACAGGACAGGCCCACAAACGCCGGTGGGTAGGCGCGCTCAGTCTGACCCAACACAGGCCCACAAACGCCGGCAGGTCTGACCACTCAGTCTGACCCAACACAGGCCCACAAACGCCGGCGGGTGGGCGCGCTCAGCCTGACACAGGACTGGCACACAAACGCCGGCAGGTCTGCGCCCTCAGTCGGACCCAGGACAGGCCCACAAACGCCGGCGGGTCTGCGCCTTCAGTTGGACCCAGCACAGGCCCACAAACGCCGGCAGGTCTGACCTCTCATTCGGAGAAAGCACAGTCCCTCAAACACCAGCGGGTCTGCGCCCTCAGTCGGACCCAGCACAGGCCCACAAACGCCGGCAGGTCTGACCCCTCAGTCTGACCCAGCACAGGCCCACAAACGCCGGCGGGTAGGCGCGCTCAGCCTGACACAGGACTGGCACACAAACGCCGGCAGGTCTGCGCCCTCAGTCGGACCCAGGACAGGCCCACAAACGCCGGCGGGTCTGCGCCTTCAGTAGGACCCAGCACAGGCCCACAAACGCCGGCAGGTCTGACCTCTCATTCAGATAAAGCACAGTCCCACAAACACCGGCGGGTCTGCGCCCTCAGTCGGACCCAGCCCACAAACGCCGGCGGGTAGGCGCGCTCAGTCTGACACAGGACTGGCACACAAACGCCGGCAGGTCTGCGCCCTCAGTCGGACCCAGGACAGGCCCACAAACGCCGGCAGGTCTGCGCCCTCAGTCGGACCCAGCACAGGCCCACATACTCCGGCAGGTCTGACCCCTCAGTCTGACCCAGCACAGGCCCACAAACGCCGGCGGGTAGGCGCGCTCAGTCTGACACAGGACTGGCACACAAACGCCGGCAGGTCTGCGCCCTCAGTCGGACCCAGGACAGGCCCACAAACGCCGGCGGGTCTGCGCCTTCAGTTGGACTCAGCACAGGCCCACAAACGCCGGCAGGTCTGACCTCTCATTCAGAGAAAGCACAGTCCCACAAACACTGGAGGGTCTGCGCCCTCAGTCGGACCCAGCACAGGCCCACAAACTCCGGCAGGTCTGACCCCTCAGTCTGACCCAGCACAGGCCCACAAACGCCGGCGGGTAGGCGCGCTCAGTCTGACACAGGACTGGCACACAAACGCCGGCAGGTCTGCGCCCTCAGTCGGACCCAGGACAGGCCCACAAACGCCGGCAGGTCTGCGCCCTCAGTCGGACCCAGCACAGGCCCACAAACTCCGGCAGGTCTGACCCCTCAGTCTGACCCAGCACAGGCCCACAAACGCCGGCGGGTAGGCGCGCTCAGTCTGACACAGGACTGGCACACAAACGCCGGCAGGTCTGTGCCCTCAGTCGGACCCAGGACAGGCCCACAAACGCCGGCGGGTCTGCGCCTTCAGTTGGACTCAGCACAGGCCCACAAACGCCGGCAGGTCTGACCTCTCATTCGGAGAAAGCACAGTCCCACAAACACCGGCGGGTCTGCGCCCTCAGTCAGACACAGCACAGGCCCACAAACGCCGGCAGGTCTGACCCCTCAGTCTGACCCAGCACAGGCCCACAAACGCCGGCGGGTAGGCGCGCTCAGTCTGACACAGGACTAGCACACAAACGCCGACAGGTCTGACCCCTCAGTCGGACCCAGGACAGGTCCAAAAACGCCGGCGGGTCTGCGCCCTCAGTCGGACCCAGGACAGGCCCACAAACGCCGGCGGGTCTGCACTACTCAGTCGGACACAGGACAGGCCCACAAACGCCGGTAGGTAGGCGCGCTCAGTCTGACCCAACACAGGCCCACAAACGCCGGCAGGTCTGACCACTCAGTCTGGCCCAACACAGGCCCACAAACGCCGGCGGGTCTGCGCCTTCAGTTGGACCCAGCACAGGCCCACAAACGCCGGCAGGTCTGCGCCCTCAGTCGGACCCAGCACAGGCCCACAAACGCCGGCAGGTCTGCGCCCTCAGTCGGACCCAGGACAGGCCCACAAACGCCGGCGGGTCTGCGCCTTCAGTTGGACCCAGCACAGGCCCACAAACGCCGGCAGGTCTGACCTCTCATTCGGAGAAAGCACAGTCCCTCAAACACCGGCGGGTCTGCGCCCTCAGTCGGACCCAGCACAGGCCCACAAACGCCGGCAGGTCTGACCCCTCAGTCTGACCCAGCACAGGCCCACAAACGCCGGTGGGTAGGCGCGCTCAGCCTGACACAGGACTGGCACACAAACGCCGGCAGGTCTGCGCCCTCAGTCGGACCCAGGACAGGCCCACAAACGCCGGCGGGTCTGCGCCTTCAGTAGGACCCAGCACAGGCCCACAAACGCCGGCAGGTCTGACCTCTCATTCAGATAAAGCACAGTCCCACAAACACCGGCGGGTCTGCGCCCTCAGTCGGACCCAGCACAGGCCCACAAACTCCGGCAGGTCTGACCCCTCAGTCTGACCCAGGACAGGCCCGCAAACGCCGCCAGTTCTGACCCCTCAGTCTGACCCAGCACAGGCCCACAAACGCCGGCGGGTAGGCGCGCTCAGTCTGACACAGGACTGGCACACAAACGCCGGCGGGTCTGCGCCCTCAGTTGGACCCAGGACAGGCCCACAAACGCCGGCGGGTCTGCACTACTCAGTCGGACACAGGACAGGCCCACAAACGCCGGTGGGTAGGCGCGCTCAGTCTGACCCAACACAGGCCCACAAACGCCGGCAGGTCTGACCACTCAGTCTGACCCAACACAGGCCCACAAACGCCGGCGGGTAGGCACGCTCAGCCTGACACAGGACTGGCACACAAACGCCGGCAGGTCTGCGCCCTCAGTCGGACCCAGGACAGGCCCACAAACGCCGGCGGGTCTGCGCCTTCAGTTGGACCCAGCACAGGCCCACAAACGCCGGCAGGTCTGACCTCTCATTCGGAGAAAGCACAGTCCCTCAAACACCGGCGGGTCTGCGCCCTCAGTCGGACCCAGCACAGGCCCAAAAACGCCGGCGGGTAGGCGCACTCAGTCTGACACAGGACTAGCACACAAACGCCGACAGGTCTGACCCCTCAGTCTGACCCAGGACAGGCCCGCAAACGCCGCCAGTTCTGACCCCTCAGCCTGACCCAGCACAGGCCCACAAACGCCGGTGGGTAGGCGCCCTCAGTCTGACACAGGACTGGCACACAAACGCCGGCGGGTCTGCGCCCTCAGTCGGACCCAGGACAGGCCCACAAACGCCGGCGGGTCTGCACTACTCAGTCGGACACAGGACAGGCCCACAAACGCCGGTGGGTAGGCGCGCTCAGTCTGACCCAACACAGGCCCACAAACACCGGCAGGTCTGACCACTCAGTCTGACCCAACACAGGCCCACAAACGCCGGCGGGTAGGCGCGCTCAGCCTGACACAGGACTGGCACACAAACGCCGGCAGGTCTGCGCCCTCAGTCGGACCCAGGACAGGCCCACAAACGCCGGCGGGTCTGCGCCTTCAGTTGGACCCAGCACAGGCCCACAAACGCCGGCAGGTCTGACCTCTCATTCGGAGAAAGCACAGTCCCTCAAACACCGGCGGGTCTGCGCCCTCAGTCAGACCCAGCACAGGCCCACAAACGCCGGCAGGTCTGACCCCTCAGTCTGACCCAGCACAGGCCCACAAACGCCGGCGGGTAGGCGCGCTCAGCCTGACACAGGACTGGCACACAAACGCCGGCAGGTCTGCGCCCTCAGTCGGACCCAGGACAGGCCCACAAACGCCGGCGGGTCTGCGCCTTCAGTAGGACCCAGCACAGGCCCACAAACGCCGGCAGGTCTGACCTCTCATTCAGAGAAAGCACAGTCCCACAAACACCGGCGGGTCTGCGCCCTCAGTCGGACCCAGCACAGGCCCACAAACTCCGGCAGGTCTGACCCCTCAGTCTGACCCAGCACAGGCCCACAAACGCCGGCGGGTAGGCGCGCTCAGCCTGACACAGGACTGGCACACAAACGCCGGCAGGTCTGCGCCCTCAGTCGGACCCAGGACAGGCCCACAAACGCCGGCGGGTCTGCGCCTTCAGTAGGACCCAGCACAGGCCCACAAACGCCGGCGGGTCTGCGCCTTCAGTAGGACCCAGATCAGGCCAACAAACGCCGGCAGGTATGACCTCTCATTCAGGGAAAACACAGTCCCACAAACACCGGCGGGTCTGCGCCCTCAGTCGGACCCAGCACAGGCCCACAAACGCCGGCAGGTCTGACCCCTCAGTCTGACCCAGCACAGGCCCACAAACGCCGGCGGGTAGGCGCGCTCAGTCTGACACAGGACTAGCACACAAACGCAGACAGGTCTGACCCCTCAGTCGGACCCAGGACAGGCCCGCAAACGCCGGCAGGTCTGACCCCTCAGTCTGACCCAGCACAGGCCCACAAACGCCGGCGGGTAGGCGCGCTCAGTCTGACACAGGACTGGCACACAAACGCCGGCAAGTCTGCGCCCTCAGTCGGACCCAGGACAGGCCCACAAACGCCGGCGGGTCTGCACTACTCAGTCGGACACAGGACAGGCCCACAAACTTCGGTGGGTAGGCGCGCTCAGTCTGACCCAACACAGGCCCACAAACGCCGGCAGGTCTGACCACTCAGTCTGACCCAACACAGGCCCACAAACGCCGGCAGGTAGGCGCGCTCAGCCTGACACAGGACTGGCACACAAACGCCGGCAGGTCTGCGCCCTCAGTCGGACCCAGGACAGGCCCACAAACGCCGGCGGGTCTGCGCCTTCAGTTGGACCCAGCACAGGCCCACAAACGCCGGCATGTCTGACCCTCTCATTCGGAGAAAGCACAGTCCCTCAAACACCGGCGGGTCTGCGCCCTCAGTCGGACCCAGCACAGGCCCACAAACGCTGGCAGGTCTGACCCCTCAGTCTGACCCAGCACAGGCCCACAAACGCCGGCGGGTAGGCGCGCTCAGCCTGACACAGGACTGGCACACAAACGCCGGCAGGTCTGCGCCCTCAGTCGGACCCAGGACAGGCCCACAAACGCCGGCGGGTCTGTGCCTTCAGTAGGACCCAGCACAGGCCCACAAACGCCGGCAGGTCTGACCTCTCATTCAGAGAAAGCACAGTCCCACAAACACCGGCGGGTCTGCGCCCCTCAGTCGGACCCAGCACAGGCCCAAAAACTCCGGCAGGTCTGACCCCTCAGTCTGACCCAGCACAGGCCCACAAACGCCGGCGGGTAGGCGCGCTCAGTCTGACACAGGACTGGCACACAAACGCTGTCAGGTCTGTGCCCTCAGTCGGACCCAGGACAGGCCCAAAAACGCCGGCGGGTCTGCGCCCTCAGTCGGACCCAGGACAGGCCCACAAACGCCGGCGGGTCTGCACTACTCAGTCGGACACAGGACAGGCCCACAAACGCCGGTGGGTAGGCGCGCTCAGTCTGACCCAACACAGGCCCACAAACGCCGGCGGGTCTGACCACTCAGTCTGACCCAACACAGGCCCACAAACGCCGGCGGGTAGGCGCGCTCAGCCTGACACAGGACTGGCACACAAACGCCGGCAGGTCTGCGCCCTCAGTCGGACCCAGGACAGGCCCACAAACGCCGGCGGGTCTGCGCCTTCAGTTGGACCCAGCACAGGCCCACAAACGCCGGCAGGTCTGACCTCTCATTCAGAGAAAGCACAGTCCCTCAAACACCGGCGGGTCTGCGCCCTCAGTCGGACACAGCACAGGCCCACAAACGCCGGCAGGTCTGACCCCTCAGTCTGACCCAGCACAGGCCCACAAACGCCGGCAGGTAGGCGCGCTCAGCCTGACACAGGACTGGCACACAAACGCCGGCAGGTCTGCGCCCTCAGTCGGACCCAGGAAAGGCCCACAAACGCCGGCGGGTCTGCGCCTTCAGTAGGACCCAGCACAGGCCCACAAACGCCGGCAGGTCTGACCTCTCATTCAGAGAAAGCACAGTCCCACAAACACTGGAGGGTCTGCGCCCTCAGTCGGACCCAGAACAGGCCCACAAACTCCGGCAGGTCTGACCCTCAGTCTGACCCAGCACAGGCCCACAAACGCCGGCGGGTAGGCGCGCTCAGCCTGACACAGGACTGGCACACAAACGCCGGCAGGTCTGCGCCCTCAGTCGGACCCAGGACAGGCCCACAAACGCCGGCGGGTCTGCGCCTTCAGTTGGACCCAGCACAGGCCCACAAACGCCGGCAGGTCTGCGCCTTCCATAGACCCAATCAGCCAACAAACCCCAGTATACCTCTCATTCGGAGAAAGCACAGTCCCACAAACACCGGCGGGTCTGCGCCCTCAGTCGGACACAGCACAGGCCCACAAACGCCGGCAGGTCTGACCCCTCAGTCTGACCCAGCACAGGCCCACAAACGCCGGCGGGTAGGCGCGCTCAGTCTGACACAGGACTAGCACACAAACGCCGACAGGTCTGACCCCTCAGTCTGACCCAGGACAGGCCCGCAAACGCCGGCAGTTCTGACCCCTCAGTCTGACCCAGCACAGGCCCACAAACGCCGGCGGGTAGGCGCGCTCAGTCTGACACAGGACTGGCACACAAACGCCGGCAGGTCTGTGCCCTCAGTCGGACCCAGGACAGGTCCAAAAACGCCGGCGGGTCTGCGCTCTCAGTCGGACCCAGGACAGGCCCACAAACGCCGGCGGG
>CAMQGK010000481.1:5257500-5469707 GCA_947000775.1 Pterois miles | reverse complement strand
AAATAAAACGAAATTGAACTGAAAAAAAAAAAAAACACCAATCAAAAGAAGCTGCAGTTTTACCTTCTCAGCCTCACCTTACCAGAAAACACCACCTGCCCAGGTGAGCACAGGCCCTGTCTAGAGCCAGTGATTGGCCCGACTCCGTATGTGGATGTAAAAAGCTTATTCTAAGGCACATGTGTCAAACTCAAGGCCCCTGGGCCAAATTAGGCCCGGCACCTCATTGGTCTACTATCAGGGTGGAACTCGGACTCAGGTGGAACTCAAACGCAGATTCAGAGGCAGGGTGTCAGGCAAAAATCAAGGTCTTTATTACAAACGGATGGTCGTTACACAAAAAGGCAGTCAGCGAGGCAAACAGAGTTAAATCGGCGGGCTAGAGGCAAAGTCAAAAAATACAAGCTGTGGTCAAAACACTAGGAATCGGAAACACGAGAAATTGCTGGTACGCTCTACTAAACAGTTAAAGACGAACTGGCACAGGAGGAAAAGGGAGGACACATTATATACTAGTGAGGGAGGTGGATAACTATACACAGGTGAACACAATCAGGGCAGGGGATGACGATCAGACGCAGGTGACTAGTGATGATAATCATGACGGGAGGAGGTGCTCTAACGTGAAGGCAGGAGACAAGCAGGGCAGGGAGTGAAGTGAACTGCAACGAGAGGAGAGGTTAGAATGCAAACAAAACAGGAAGTGCGCCAAAATAAAAGCATGCAACCGGAAACTATAAGATTAACATTTATACTTCCTGACAGAACCCCCCTTTAGGGACGGCTCCTGACGTCCCAGGACGTCCAGCTAGCTGCTTATTAAAATCTCTTATAAGTTGAGGATCCATGATGTTTTTTGCTGAAACCCACGATCTCTCCTCCGGTCCGTACCCTTCCCAGTCCACGAGATATTGCTTACCCCGCCCCCGGCGACGGACGTCCAGCAGGCGCTTGACTGTGTAAGCCGGGCTTCCGTCAATGATCCGGGGGGCGGGGGGACTGCTGAGGTAGGGACCAGAGGGCTGTCGATCGCGGGTTTCAGCCTACCAACATGGAATGTTGGATGGATCCTCATCGATTTTGGCAGCTTCAGCTGGACAGACACAGGATTAATTACTTTCAACACGGGAAAAGGGCCGACATACCTAGGAGCAAGTTTCTTTGAGTCAACATGGAGGGGCAGATCTCGGGCGGACAGCCAGACCATCTGCCCGGGTTGGTAGGTGGGAGCGGGTGTCCGCCGTCGATCAGCCATCCTCTTATAACGTGCCGTGTTCTTCAACAGTGTCTGTCTAGCCCCCTTCCAGATGTGCTGGCAGCGTTTCAGCATGGCGAGGGCCGAGGGAACGGAAGATTCCCCCTCCAGGTCGGGGAACAGAGGGGGTTGGTAGCCGTATGCACACTGGAAGGGGGAGAGACCTGAAGAAGAACACGGCAACGTATTGTGGGCGTATTCCACCCACAACAGATGTTTAGACCAGGAGACCGGGTTCTGTGCCACTAGGCATCTCAACCCGGTCTCCAGTTCCTGGTTAAGTCGTTCAGT
The DNA here is from genome assembly GCA_947000775.1 of Pterois miles. NCBI lineage: Eukaryota > Metazoa > Chordata > Actinopteri > Perciformes > Scorpaenidae > Pterois > Pterois miles. The sequence continues at coordinate 5,468,161 of CAMQGK010000481.1, read as the reverse complement.
CTGTCCATTGGTCTCCGGGTGGTAGCCCGAGGACAGACTGACAGACGCTCCCAGTAAAGAGCAAAACTCCCTCCAGAACCCGGAAATGAATTGTGGCCCCCGGTCCGACACCACATCCCTGGGGAAGCCATGGATGCGGAAAACATGGGTTAACACCACCTCTGCCGTTTCTTTGGCCGAAGGTAGTTTTGGAAGAGCAATGAAATGAACCATTTTAGAGAAACGGTCCACCACTGTTAGGACAGTGGTGTTACCTTCAGAGGTGGGTAACCCAGTCACAAAGTCCAGGGAGATGTCGGACCAGGGGCGATGAGGTACTGGAAGGGGCTGCAGCAGGCCGGCAGGTGGTCGATGAGAAGGTTTACACTGGGCACACACCGGACAGGCTGAGACATACTCCTTAATGTCTCTCTCCATCGCCGGCCACCAGAACCTCTGCTTTGCCACGAACAGGGTGCGACGTGCTCCTGGGTGGCAGGCGATGCGAGAGGTGTGTGCCCAGTGGATCACCCTGGAACGGAGAGAGACAGGTACAAAGAGTCTGTTATGTGGACACCCCTCGGGTGTTGAGACCTGTGACAGGGCCCTCCTTACTTCCCTCTCGATTCCCCACGTCACGGCTCCCACCACGCAGGAAGGAGGGATGATGTGGGAGGGACCCATGGGAGTGTCCACCGAGTCAAACAGTCTGGAGAGGGCGTCGGGTTTCCCATTCTTTGATCCCGGCCGGTAAGAGAGAGAAAAGTCAAAACGGTTAAAAAACAGGGCCCACCTAGCTTGCCTGGAGTTTAGTCTTTTGGCGGAGCGGATATACTGGAGGTTCTTATGGTCGGTCCAGACGAGAAACGGTTGCTCCGCCCCCTCCAGCCAATGCCGCCACTCCTCCAGCGCAGCTTTGACTGCCAGAAGTTCCCTGTTTCCGATATCATAATTCCTCTCGGCCGAGGAAAGCTTCCTGGAAAGGTAGGCACAGGGGTGAAGCTTATTGTCCTTTAATGTTCTCTGAGAGAGAACAGCACCGATACCTGAGTCGGAGGCATCCACCTCCACAACGAATTGTCGGCTGGCGTCAGGCAGGGTCAGGATGGGGGCGGAGCTGAATGCCTCCTTGAGTCTGTGGAAGGCGTTAGCGCACTCAGAGGACCAGACGAAACTATTCTTAGGTGACGTCAGCGCGTGTAGCGGGGCCGCAATAGAACTGAAATTCCTAATAAACCGTCTGTAGAAATTTGCGAACCCCAAGAATCGCTGCACCGATTTGCGGTTCGTTGGTGTTGGCCAATCCGCTACCGCGCTGACTTTAGCAGGGTCCATGTGTATGCTGTCGGGGGAGATAATGAAGCCCAGGAAAGAGACTGTTGGAACATGGAATTCGCATTTCTCAGCCTTAACGAAGAGCCGATGTTCCAACAGTCTCTGGAGGACAAGGCGGACATGGTGAACGTGGGATTGTTTGTCGGGAGAGAAGATTAGTATGTCGTCCAGGTACACGAAAACGAAATTGTTTAACATGTCCCGGAGGACGTCGTTAACTAGGGCCTGGAAGACGGCAGGGGCGTTAGTGAGCCCGAATGGCATCACTAGATATTCGTAGTGGCCACTGGGGGTGTTGAATGCCGTCTTCCATTCGTCCCCCTGTCTGATCCTAACAAGGTGGTAAGCGTTGCGGAGATCGAGCTTGGAAAATATCTTGGCTCCCTTTAATAGCTCGAAGGCTGAGGACATTAAAGGGAGTGGGTATCTGTTCTTAATGGTAATGTTATTCAGCCCCCGGTAATCAATACATGGCCTAAGTGACTTATCTTTTTTGTCTACAAAGAAAAAGCCTGCCCCCGCAGGTGAGGAGGACGGGCGGATAATCCCCGCCGCCAGGGATGACTCGATGTACTCTCTCATTGCCTCTCTCTCCGGGGCAGAGAGAGACTTTCCTCTGGGATAGTTTTGCCCTGCCAATCTGCATGGGCTCATCCGTCCCCCTAGGGGGAGATGGAGAGCCCTCAGCGGCAACCAGAGAGGAAGAACGCCAGCCAGCGCGCTGGCCGGGAGAGTGCCTCGTCTGGGGGGGCGGTGGAACTGCGCCTCGACGTCTGTCCTTCTCTTTCTCTTTCTCTCTTTCCCATAGACGGTTGTCTATGCGGATGGCAAGCGCGATGACGGAGTCGGGGTCTGCAGGCAGGTCCAGAGGGGCGAGCTGATCCTTCACGGGGTCCGACAAGCCGTGCAGAAAGGTGTCCATCAGCGACGCGTCGTTCCATCCGCTGTCAGCGGCTAGAGTACGGAACTCGATAGCGTAGTCTGAGACCCGCCTCCTGCCTTGCCGGAGTCCCACCAAAGCCCGTGCAGCCTCCCGACCTGGGGCAGAGTGGTCAAAAATCTTACGCAGAGAGTCAGTAAAAAGTTTGAGTGATGCACATACCGGGGATCCCCGAGCCCATTCGGTGGTTGCCCACGCTTCAGCCCTGCCAGCCAGGTGGGTGATCATAAAAGCCACCTTGGAGCGCTCGGTCGGGAACTGGGCTGCCTGCAGTTCAAAATGAAGGCTGCATTGCACCAGAAAAGCGCGGCAGCCACCGGAATCTCCCGTGAACCGCTCCGGCTTGGCGAGGTGTGGTGATGCAGAACCAGCCGCCGCGGGGACCGGCATCGGGAGCGGAGCCGGCGTCTCGTGGAAGACAGGCGCCGGTGGAGGAGCGGCTTCTGCGCCGGGAGTCAGGTGAGTATTCATCATGGTTAGGAGCGTCTGCATCTGTGCTCCTAACCTGGTGATTTGATCTCCGACGGATGAACGAAACTGTCCTTGTTGATCGTTAATCAGTTTTACTTCTTGGAAGACGGCGGAGAGGCGATCCTCCTGCAGGCTGAGCCGCTCTCCCTGCGCCACGATCGCGGTACGAACCTGCTCTGAATCTGCTGAGTCCATAGTTGGCCAGGTCGTACTATCAGGGTGGAACTCGGACTCAGGTGGAACTCAAACGCAGATTCAGAGGCAGGGTGTCAGGCAAAAATCAAGGTCTTTATTACAAACGGATGGTCGTTACACAAAAAGGCAGTCAGCGAGGCAAACAGAGTTAAATCGGCGGGCTAGAGGCAAAGTCAAAAAATACAAGCTGTGGTCAAAACACTAGGAATCGGAAACACGAGAAATTGCTGGTACGCTCTACTAAACAGTTAAAGACGAACTGGCACAGGAGGAAAAGGGAGGACACATTATATACTAGTGAGGGAGGTGGATAACTATACACAGGTGAACACAATCAGGGCAGGGGATGACGATCAGACGCAGGTGACTAGTGATGATAATCATGACGGGAGGAGGTGCTCTAACGTGAAGGCAGGAGACAAGCAGGGCAGGGAGTGAAGTGAACTGCAACGAGAGGAGAGGTTAGAATGCAAACAAAACAGGAAGTGCGCCAAAATAAAAGCATGCAACCGGAAACTATAAGATTAACATTTATACTTCCTGACATCTACGAGGGCTTGCAAAGAATATATTATACTTATCATACAAGTCCATGCCGCTTTAGAGAAGTATGGTGTCCTTAAACTACATGTCCCACAATGCATCTCCATTTTGTTACATGCGTACTGAAACATCTCAATATCACCAGTTTCCAGCACGGCGCTCTAGCCGAGTGATGGAGACGTAAAAACAATATGATTAGTATCACAAATAAAAGTTGATGCTGAGGGAAGGAAATTTAATGAGACGGGAAGAGAATCGATGTTAGTGTTTAATGGAGACGAGCTGGTACGTCTATAAATTGTTTGATAATATTTGTGTGATGGTAAAAAAAAAAGACCTTTATTATTCACTTGAGAATAATTTTTGATCTTTGATGGATGAGTAATGATGGTTTCTGAATCTCATAAATTCATGGGATTTATGTTATTATAACACATAGAAATGTGTGTGTGCCCACATACAGTACTTTTGTGCCTATGTACATGCATATATATTGAGGCACAAGCGTGTTTTTTTACTCATTTAAGGAAACATATTCCATTTCTACCAATAGATCCTGCTTAATGTTACAGTACTTGAGTATATGTACGGTAGTATTCCACCACTGAAATCAGCCAACCATAAGAAATGATATGATATGAAGTATAGAATGTCACGGCGGGTTAGGCAGGCAGACTCAGACTCAGATGCACAACTCAGAGAGGAGTAGATTCAAACAACGCTGAGGTTTATTACAAAAACAGGTCGGTACACGTGAAGGCAGCACTTACAGCTCAAACAAGTCCAGGTAGTCAGGCAAAAGGCAGGGTCAAAAAACAGGCAGAGTTTCGGTACACAGAATATCAAAAAACACGAGGAATAACGCTGGTAGGTTTGTCACGAGGGAACACAACGAACTGGCATAGGAGGAAAGGGAGACGCTGTTTAAATACCAGTGAGGGAGGTGACTAACTATGGACAGGTGGAAGTAATCAGGGGTGGGGGAGACAATCAGACGCAGGTGACTGGTGCAGGTAACTAGGTCAGGAGGAGGTGCTCAAATGTGAAGGCGGGAAGCATGCAGGGCAGGGAGTGAAGTGAACTGCAGCGAGAGGAGAGGTTAAACATGTCAAAATAAAACAGGATGTGCATCAACATAAAAGCATGCAACATTGAACACAAAGCCTAAGTCCTGCGGGACGTTACATAGAAAGTCATCACCATGAACGGTGTTCCAGTCCATTATTTAATGCAGTTATTTGTCTCTTAAAAGCCTCCTCTATTATTACCTCCTTCACATAAACAACGGTGTTTTTCTAAATCATGACTCCTGTAAATTATTTTAGGAGTGTCTACTCTCTGTTGTGATACCTCAACTCAAAATCAAATAACTCACAAAGGTGGGATGTACTTGTTTTCATGATGACAGTTAAGCTACAAGAGCTCCCCATGTCAATATTAGTGTTTACATTCACACTCAACTGTGACTCGGTTTGGTACTTCTGAGGATGGATGGTTAATCACAGGCCTGGACCGCCATCATGGATGAGAAATTTGGAGCAGATCTGACAAAGTACACTAAAGTTACAACAACTTCCTGTTACATGGCGAATCACGCCAAATGGCCGCCATGCTACGGCAACGGCATTCAGCAAAACTCAGTCTTCACAATAGAGCTTTTTCACAGCAGCCATATTGACCCAGATTATTTGCCCCGTGGCACTAATAATAATAATAATAATAAAATAGAAAATTTCTTTGCAGAAATTTCGATAGTGCCACGGGGGCTACTGCCGGGATGAGTACATAGTGATTAGATTCTCGATAGATTTCAAATAATTAATATTCAGTGAATGTAACCGAGTGGTTGTAGAGACTAGAAAACCTTATGGTTACCATGGAGGGGCGTGGTCACAAACCCTGCTGCTGTCTGTACGTTTGAACAAAGAGGTAGAAAACTTATGTTCAGCTCAACTGCACAATTTATTTTGCCATAACAAAAAACAGACAATCAACTATTGACTTTCAGAAATGAAAATGACATGTGAACTAAGAAAACTCAATAACTTTCATTTCATTTTCATTATGTTGTCATTTGGTGACTGTAATCATTTCTTCAGTGAGTACCTACAACATTCAAATCTCATATTGTACTATTGAACATTCACAATCAAAATGTAAATCTTCTACAGTGAAATTAATAGACTATAGTTAACAAGTAAATTCTGCATATTAGCTGTGTACTGTGTAATACTGTGTCTTCAGCTCAGTTAACAAAAAATCCCTTACATGTTTTACTGACATTTCTATTGTACTGCTGACATGTTTGAGTACTGTGCTAATACTGTAGTAATTTTGAACCCATAATAAGCTAATATTGTTCCAGTTACCCGTTAATCTATATGAATATTTCTGTTTTTGTTTAAACATGTTTTGAACCCTGTACACACACACACACACACACACAGCGTTTGGGTCAATAATGCGGTTTCAATCAATACTGCTTTCCTCAGAAATTGAGATTAAAAGATTTCAAACAATTAATACAAATATTTCAAGCAGGGCACACCTCCAGCAGTCATTTTTCATGTATCTATTTATACAACAATCTGTGCCCTCGCAACCTCAACTGTGTGTAAAACAAAGTCACAAAGAATGATGACGTGTCATGTGAGAGGAAAGTTTTGCATCAGTGATGATCTTCCACGTTATCCGCAAAAACACAAAAAATAGACATCTGTTGGACGGCGTTATGGCAGCATGACTTAAATAAAGCTCATAGAGGTAGAGTACAGTCATTGTCTCTTGTGTGTCTTCTGCTGGGTTACTGTCCTCATATGTGGTCCTCTGGGGGTCTTCTTCCAAGATCTCTGCTCATCCTCCCTCAAGTGTTGAAGATAATATTCAATTACAATTTTCAAAAAATCTTTAAGCGTGTGTGAATAAGTGCTTTAACAGTATTTTGAATATTCACACGCATATGCACACTTAACCCTCAGACCTTTCTTTTTTATATCAATACGTGCTGTTTGTGGCCAAAGGTGGCCACTAACAAACTGAGTCCATATTTTTTTTTTTTTTTTTTTTTAAATCTTATGTTGTGAGCTACTTTCTCTGCAACATCAATTCTTGTCATAAGTATAAACTATTCATTCCTTTTAAATTTTTTAACTCTTCAAATGCCAGTTTGTTTGCACAATACCCTTGCTGGAAAACAGCCTCAACAGTGACCATTTATTATATTCTCAGTGCTACTGGTATTACAAATAGTACAGGTCACTGATAAACACTACTTTTTATTATGCATTTTTATTTTTTGTGCAGTGATACAAAAACAAAAACTCCCTCTCATTGTGCTCTTGACCAAAAATGGCCACCTCATAGCAGGTTAGCTGTTTCCACGGAGGAGGGTAACTTCGGGAGAGCGATAAAATGGGCCGCTTTAGAAAACCTGTCCACCACTGTGAGTATAACAGCGTTACCTTGGGAGTCAGGCAGTCCAGTAATAAAGTCCAAAGCGATGTGGGACCAAGGGTGGCGGCCAGGAATGGGCAGAGAGCACAAGAGACCAGCAGAGGCCTGATGTTGGGCTTTACTGTGTGCGCAAACTGTGCAGGCAGACACGTACTCCCGGGTGTCAGCGTCCATAGCAGGCCACCAGAAAAGCCTCTTTAGGACCAGCAAGGTTCGTTTGGCACCAGGATGACAGGGGAACCGGGCAGTGTGGGCCCATTGAAGGACCTGGGGTCAGACTGTTAATTGCGCTGTTGCCTGGATTCTGAAGGTGTCATGGACGACTCCTTCAATGTCCCTGGTTAAGGCGGCAACCACACGTTTGTTGAGGATGATCGACTCAGGGGCTGGACTGGACTCGGGATCAGAATGCTGCTGGGAGAGTGCATCAGGTTTGGTATTTCTTGATATTGGACAATAAGTAAAGGTAAAGTTGAATTGACTGAAGAAAAGCGCCCATCTAGCCTGTCTGGAATTCAATCTGTTAGCAGTTTTTATGGACGCTAAATACTTGCTCAGCTCAGCCCCCTCCAACCAGTGCCTCCACTCCTCCAAAGCCGACTTGACCGCTAGCGACTCGCGGTTGCCAACGTCATAGTTGCACTCCAGAGGTGAGAGACGCCTGGATGTCCACACCTGGACAAGAAGGCTGCAGACGATTGGTGGGACCGTAGCGTTGTCTTAATATATCCCCACCCCAGTGTCAGAAGCATCGACATGTTCAGAATCCATCATCAATCAGGAGATGAGCAGATAACAGCTCTGTGTGTGTGTGTAAGTAACTGGACTATAAACTAAAGCCAACTGTTAAACACACGAAGATTATCACTGAGTCGTGCTAGCAGACCATACTGGCACTCTATTGAAGCCTCTCACGTTAAGCCCTGGAACACACGCCTGAGCAGCGTGTGGCGGCTGTGTTACCTGATGTTTTTCATTTTGGTGTCCATGTTAACAGGTTAGAGCGTTCACGCTGCTCGCACTAGACGTACATCTGAGGTGCGTCTCAGCTGTGTGTCTTCTAGAGATTCGATGTCTCGTCTATTTTTGACGCGAGCCACGCGGATTTCAAGACAGAGAAAGTGATTAGTTGACTGTCTATTGACATCATATCAGCAACATTACTACATTTTTGATGTATATATCTGTAGGAAATGTCACAGACATGAAAAAAGTCAATCAACACTTCCTGCTGTCATTTCAAAATAAAACCATTCAAGCATTTTTCTGTGGACAGAACTGAATCATTTGTTAACACACTGCTTTTATTCTGAAATAGTGCAGGGCAGTGTTGTAGAACTTGCAGTGACTTGCAGGGCTCCATGAATGAATATAGTACGGGATTTTAATTGTGTATTATTAATATTATTTACGAATGAGCACACGTTTCTTGACCTTTCTCTGTATAACACAAATATAAATGATATTTATAATGAAATGCTACGGTCATTAGAGTCAATTTCAGTGTAGAAAGAACAGCAGCAGCAGCAACGATACAGAAACACACGCAGCCAGTGTGAACAACAGATACGTGAATCATGCAGCCGTGAGTTAATGCAGCCGCCATGTGCTCGTCAGGCGTGCAGTGTGTTCCATAAGCCAGGGACACATTGGCGACGAAATGGAAACGGCGAGGCTTGTTTTTGATTTTGGCGTCCATGTTAAGAGGTTAGGTTGTTCAGACAGTATACGGAGCTGCACAGATCAGGCGCATCACTTCTAGAGAATAGAAACCTCGCCAAGAAAACAGACAGGAACTGATCATTTTGCATTGTATTGATGTCATACTTGCACTATTAAAAATATCTACTAAAGTATTTCTAAAGCAGCAGGAGAGGAGCCATTACCTTGCCCATCTGTCTTTACCCTCAGCAGAGAAAAGCTATGTATGTCTGTGTGTGTGTGTGTAACTGGACTATAAACTTGACATAAAACACACTAAACAATGGAGATTAGCACTGAGTCATATTAGCTCATCACATTAGCACACTGTTGAAGCTTCAACATGTCAGCAGAAAACAACCACTCTGTTACACATCCAACTGGAGAACTGGGTGAACATCTAGTTCACTATTTCCATTATTAAACAGAACAACACAACCATACAGCTCCTGAATTCAACTTAGTGTCTAAATAAAGTATTTCTAATGTAGCAGGAGAAGCTCACTAATGGTAGTTAGCATGCTAACCATTCATTCAAACTCAACAGAACTCATCAACAAAAATAAAACTCATCAATAGCATGTAATTAATCTGTCCACTGTTCAATCAATCATTCACTCTTGTTTCGTATAATACAAATCCTTTATATGGAAAGTTGAAGAAATATGAACTAGCTTACAGATGAATCAGAGAAGAGCTACTGCTTCACTTGTGGTCAGCAGAGTCCTCTTTCTGATGCAGTCTGTCATCTTTGTATGTAGCGTCAAAAATGCCAAAGTCAGATAGTCTATTCTATATTAGTCTATTTCTATATAGTACTACAGTCTATTTCTATACTATTTATCTATAGTAGATGTACACACAAAATAATATTTAATATAATTTCTGAAGCATTTTATGCATCCAAACTTTCCCCCCTTTCCTCATGTCTCACAACTGTGGTGTCAATGTTGAAACGATTTAGATCCGTTCATCAAACAGCTCATCCGGCCCGGATCCGATTTGGATCCATTTATAAAGTAGATGATTCAGATTCTTATTCAAAATGGCCAAAAAATAATCCAAAAACACAAGTCATTACAGACTGTAAATGCATTTAAGTTACTACCGGAAAAAGGAAATGCTACCATAAATCATATAAAACCTTTTTTATTTAATTAAAATCTTCATGAACACAGTGAGGAACACCTTGAGGGAATTTCATTGCATAAAAACATCCAAATGAACTGAAGGATGAACTGAAGGATGATTCAACACTATTTATGGACCTCAGTATGCAGAAATATCCAGATACATCATTTTTACAATATGTGAATAATGTCTGTAAAGGGGACACTCTCAGTACACAAGGTCAAGGGACCCCTTTGAAAATGTCCATGCCTGTTTTTCCTTGCCAAAATTTAGCCCAAATTTGGAGCGTTATTTAGCAATGTTCTCAACATGGCAGCATAACATGGTTGGTATCAATGGATTCCTACGGTTTTCAAGTTTGATATGACATAGGATTACTCCAGCCTTAAAACTGAACCTACCACAGCCTCCAGAAAACAGTCAGAGGGTTAAATACTGGTCGGCTCAGCAGGGATGCTAACAGTGGCACGCTTCCTCGAGCTCCCCCAATCTGCAGCATGGTTGAACCACCGTATGGCGTGTTTTGAAATGTCAGCATCAGTGGCGGCACAGCATCTGTAAACACATAAACAGATTATCATACAACATTTCATGAACCCTCATAGCAAACACCAGTTTCTATGTTTTAAAAGGCGACACATAACCACTAAATGTAGCCACAAGGGGGCACAAGCCAGTGTCTTATTGTGCCGGTCCCAACCCCGGATAAATACAGAGGGTTGTGTCAGGAAGGGAATCCGTTGTAAAACTTTTGCCAAATCAAACATGCGAATCAAATCTGTGACTTCCATACCGGATCGGTCGAGGCCCGGGTTAACAACGACTGCCATCCGTGCTGTTCATGTACAAAGTGCTGGTGGAAGTTTGACTACTGTTCGTCGAAGAAGGAGAGGAGGAAGGTGTGTTCGTAGGAAGAGAGAAAAGAGGAACGCCAAGAATATAAGACTGAGAGTAGGGACTTTGAGTGTTGGAACTATGACAGGAAAAGGTAGAGAGTTGGTTGACATGATGCAGAGGAGGAAGGTAGACATACTGTGTGTCCAGGAGTCCAGGTGGAAAGGTAGCAAGGCTAACAGTTTAGGAGCAGGGTTCAAGTTGTTCTACCACGGTGTAGACAGGAAGAGAAATGGAGTAGGAGTTATCTTGAAGGAGGAGTTTGCTAGGAATGTCCTGGAGGTAAAAAGAGTATCAGATAGAGTGAGTCTGAAGCTAGAAATCGAAGGTGTGATGTTCAATGCTGTTAGTGGGTATGCTCCACAGGTAGGATGTGAGTTGAAGGAGAAGGAGAGATTCTGGTTGGACCTTGATGAAGTGATGCAGAGCATCCCTAGAAGAGAGAGAGCTGTCATTGGTGCAGATTTTAATGGACATGTTGGTGCAGGAAACAGAGATGATGACGAGATGATGGGCAGGTTTGGTATCCAGGAGAGGAACGCAGAAGGACAGATGGTGGTTGACTTTGCAAAAAGGATGGAAATGGCTATAGTGAATACTTTCTTCCAGAAGAGGCAGGAACATAGGGTGACCTATAAGAGTGGAGGTAGGAGCACACAGGTAGACCACATCTTGTGTAGACGGTGTAATCTGAAAGAGATCAGTGACTGCAAAGTAGTGGTAGGCCAGAGCGTAGCCAGACAGCATAGGATGGTGGTGTGTAGGATGACTCTGGTAGTGAGGAAGATGAAGAGGGCAAAGGCAGATTAGAGGACGAAATGATGGAAGCTGAAAAAGGAAGAGTGCATGACTTTTAGGAAGGAGTTGAGACAGGCTCTGGGTGGTCAGGAGGTGTTTCCAGACGACTGGACAACTACAGCTAATGTGATCAGGAAGACAGGTAGGAGAGTACTTGGTGTGTCCACTGGAAGGAAAGTAGATAAGGAGACTTGGTGGTGGAATGAGGATGTGCAGGAGTGTATACAGAGAAAGAGGTTAGCTAAGAAGAAGTGGGACACTGAGAGGACTGAAGAGAGGAGACAAGAGTACAGGGAGATGCAGTATAGGGTGAAAGTAGAGGTAGCAAAGGCAAAACAAGGGGCGTACGACGACTTGTATGCTAGGTTGGACAATAAGGAGGGAGAGACTGATCTATACAGGTTGGCGACACAGAGAGACAGAGATGGGAAGGACGTGCAGCAGGTTAGGCTGATTAAGGATAGGGATGGACGTGTATTGACAGGTGCCAGTAGTGTGATGGGAAGATGGAAAGAGTACTTTGAAGAGTTGATGAATGAGGAAAATGAGAGAGAACGAAGAGTAGAAGAGGGGACTGTTGTGGACCAGGAAGTAGCAAACATTAGTCAGGATGAAGTGAGGAGGGCATTGAAGAGGATGAAGAGTGGAAGGCACTTGGTCCTGATGATATACCTGTGGAGGTATGGAAGTGTCTAGGAGAGGTGGCAGTAGAGTTTCTGACTGGGTTGTTCAACAGGATCTTAGATAGTGAGAAGATGCCTGAGGAATGGAGGAGAAGTGTGCTGGTGCAGAGGAATACAGCTGATGAGCCATACAATGAAGTTATGGGAAAGAGTAGTTGAAGCTAGACTAAGGACAGAAGTGAGCATTTGTGAGCAGCAGTATGGTTTCATGCTAAGAAAGAGTACTACAGATACTACAGTATTTGCTTCGAGGATGTTGATAGAGAAGTACAGAGAAGGTCAGAGGGAGCTACACTGTGTCTTTGTAGACCTGGAGAAAGCTGATGACAGGGTGCCCAGAGAGGAACTGTGGTATTGTATGAGGAAGCCTGTAGTGGCAGAGAAGGATGTTAGAGTGGTGCAGGACATGTACGAGGACTGTAAGACAGTGGTGAGGTGTGCTGTAGGTGGGACAGAGGAGTTCAAGGTGGAGGTGGGACTGCATCAGGGATCAGCTCTGAGCCCCTTCTTGTTCGCTATGGTGATGGTCAGGCTGACGGACGAGGTTAGACAGGAATCTCCATGGACTATGATGCTTGCAGATGACATCGTGATCTGCAGTGAGAGCAGGGAACAGGTGGAGGAGAAGCTAGAAAGGTGGAGGTTTGCCCTGGAAAGGAGAGGAATGAAGGTTAGCTGCAGCAAGACGGAGTACATGTGTGTGAATGAAAGGGACCCAAGTGGAAGAGTGAGGTTACAGGGTGGAGAGATAAAGAAGGTGGAGGATTTTAAGTAATTAGGGTCAACAGTCCAGAGCAATGGAGAGTGTGGAAAAGAGATGAAGAAGCGTGTACAGGCAGGCTGGAACGGGTGGAGAAAAGTGTCAGGTGTGATGTGTGATAGAAGAGTTTCAGCTAAAATGAAAGGAAAGGTGTAGAAAACTGTGGTGAGACCAGCGATGCTGTTTGGTTTAGAGACAGTGTCACTGAGGAAAAGACAGGAGGCAGAGCTGGAGGTAGCAGAGATGAAGATGCTGAGGTTCTCTTTAGGAGTGACCAGGATGGATCGGATCAGGAATGAGTCCATCAGAGGGACAGCACATGGTAGAGGTTTTGGAGATAAAGTCAGAGAGGCCAGACTGAGATGGTCTGGACATGTCCAGAGGAGAGATAGTGAATATATTGGTAGAAGGATGCTGAGTTTTGAACTGCCAGGCAGGAGGCCTAGAGGAAGACCGAAGAGGAGGTTTACAGATGTAGTGAAAGAGGACATGAACGTAGTTGCTGTGAGAGAAGAGGATACAGGAGACAGGATTAGATGGAGACAACGGATTCGCTGTGGCGACCCCTGGAGGGAAAAGCCGAAAGGAGAAGAAGACACATAACCACTAGCTTTTAGACTGAAAGGCTGCTGTCTGACATGGGAAGGTTCTCTATGCAATATTCAGAGCATTAATATATCATCAACTATTGTCTGTGTAAAGATATAGAGGAGTAATGTCTAGCTAAGCAGAGAATGAAGAAATATGATCCAGGAAGGCTGGTTGGAGTGAAATAGCGATGCATTTTAAGGCTATTAGATGACAAAAAAACATATAATCGTTTATTATTCTAAGAAGAAGGATTTTACAACTCTGAAAAGTTGTCATGACAAAAAGTATTTTATCCTGCATGACATAAACAGTAAAGTCAGAGTCTACCAGAAATGTGCACGTGCTAGTATCTTGACCAACTGAGTGGTTTGCCAGATGATGCTGTGTTGCAGCCATACTTGAGCCTGGTTCAACATTTTATCCAGATATACCCTGCAGTGTTTTCTGAAGCACCACCACTGCATGTGTTGATGCGGTGGTTTCGATCAAATGAATTATCAGGGCTGTGTTTTTTTTTCTCGAGTGCTGATGTCAGTTTGAACACTGCTGAGTGACTTAAAATTGATTTTAATATTTATGACAATTACTTACGCAGGCACAACATCTTCGATGTCATCTGGCTGACAGACTTTTCCCCATTTATCCTTCTGCCAACATCATCATGGAACATGTGGGCGAGGATGATCCATATCACACGTTTTGTGTCATGGCCCCGATGGTTGCCAGGGAGGAAATCTAAAAAAGGATCAAAAAAGTCCTGTTAATATCTTATAATTTACAGAACATTTTTAAAATATATTTTTATTAGACAGGGTATAAATATCCAGTGTTAATTGCATGTTTTCTTCTCAAAGACCCAAGGGAGATGTCATCCTATACGAGCACCCCATTTTGAGCCTAATTGTAGTGCATTACCTCGACCCTGTACCACTGTCAGGATGTAACAGAGGTTTAGATGAAAACAGGACATCCTCTGGCAGACCCTCCATTCGATTACAGTCAATCTTCAAAACGTTCTTTAGCACCACATCTGTTATAAAACCAAGACTACAAGAATGTTTCTCTCAAAGATCTACCAAAAGTTTCTTCAGTCTCAAAAAACCTATAGAGTAGCTCATTTGAAAAGCATAATTTAATGTATTGGAGTAGTCTGTGCATGTTCATATTACTATGGTTTTGTGTTTGAATTAATCTGATATTTATTACAGAATCAATAACTACTGACCAACAATCTGTTTCCACTCTGCTAGAAATTCAATATTTAGTGTATATATTAGCACAGATCATGTAAAGTTTCATGAGGCTGTGCAGCTCATTTTATACAGTGAGCTCAATGTAATGGCTCCTATGAGGACTAACTTCATCACACATGAATCCAGTTGGACTCATTGGATTCACCAGAGTCTCAGCTTTACACTGAGACCCAGTTTATGGGATTCAACACTGTTTATGGACCTCAGTATGCAGAAATATCCAGATACATCATTTTCACAATATGTGAATAATGTCTGTAAAGGGGACACTCTCAGTACACAAGGTCAAGGGACCCCTTTGAAAATGTCCATGCCCGTTTTTCCTTGCCAAAATTTAGCCCAAATTTGGAGCATTGTTTAGCAATGTTCTCAACATGGCAGCATAACATGGTTGGTATCAATGGATTCCTAAGGTTTTCAAGTTTGATATGACATAGGATTACTCCAGCCTTAAAACTGAACCTACCACAGCCTCCAGAAAACAGTCAGAGGGTTAAATACTGGTCGGCTCAGCAGGGATGCTAACAGTGGCACGCTTCCTCGAGCTCCCCCAATCTGCAGCATGGTTGAACCACCGTATGGCGTGTTTTGAAATGTCAGCATCAGTGACAGCACAGGAGACGGCACAGCATCTATAAACACATAAACAGATTATCATACAACATTTCATGAACCCTCATAGCAAACACCAGTTTCTATGTTTTAAAAGGCTACACATAACCACTAAATGTAGCCACAAGGGGGCACAAGCCAGTGTCTTATTGTGCCGGTCCCAACCCCGGATAAATACA
This sequence comes from Pterois miles, assembly GCA_947000775.1. Taxonomy (NCBI): domain Eukaryota; kingdom Metazoa; phylum Chordata; class Actinopteri; order Perciformes; family Scorpaenidae; genus Pterois; species Pterois miles. The sequence goes on along the minus strand of CAMQGK010000481.1, from coordinate 5,452,643 downwards.
GAGGGTTGTGTCAGGAAGGGCATCCGTCTTAAAACTTTTGCCAAATCAAACATGCGAATCAAATCTGTGACTTCCATACCGGATCGGTCGAGGCCCGGGTTAACAACGACCGCCATCTGTGCTGTTCACGTACAAAGTGCTGGTGGAAGTTTGACTACTGTTCGTCGAAGAAGGAGAGGAGGAAGGTGTGTTCGTAGGAAGAGAGAAAAGAGGAACGTCAAGAATATAAGACTGAGAGTAGGGACTTTGAGTTTTGGAACTATGACAGGAAAAGGTAGAGAGTTGGTTGACATGATGCAGAGGAGGAAGGTAGACATACTGTGTGTCCAGGAGTCCAGGTGGAAAGGTAGCAAGGCTAACAGTTTAGGAGCAGGGTTCAAGTTGTTCTATCATGGTGTAGACAGGAAGAGAAATGGAGTAGGAGTTATCTTGAAGGAGGAGTTTGCTAGGAATGTCCTGGAGGTAAAAAGAGTATCAGATAGAGTGAGTCTGAAGCTAGAAATCGAAGGTGTGATGTTCAATGCTGTTAGTGGGTATGCTCCACAGGTAGGATGTGAGTTGAAGGAGAAGGAGAGATTCTGGTTGGACCTTGATGAAGTGATGCAGAGCATCCCTAGAAGAGAGAGAGCTGTCATTGGTGCAGATTTTAATGGACATGTTGGTGCAGGAAACAGAGATGATGAGGAGATGATGGGCAGGTTTGGTATCCAGGAGAGGAACGCAGAAGGACAGATGGTGGTTGACTTTGCAAAAAGGATGGAAATGGCTATAGTGAATACTTTCTTCCAGAAGAGGCAGGAACATAGGGTGACCTCTAAGAGTGGAGGTAGGAGCACTCAGGTAGACCATATCTTGCGTAGACGGAGTAATCTGAAAGAGATCAGTGACTGCAAAGTAGTGATAGGCCAGAGCGTAGCCAGACACAGAGAAAGAAGTTAGCTAAGAAGAAGTGGGACACTGAGAGGACTGAAGAGAGGAGACAAGAGTACAGGGAGATGCAGTATAGGGTGAAAGTAGAGGTAGCAAAGACAAAACAAGGGGCGTACGACGACTCGTATGCTAGGTTGGACAGTAAGGAGGGAGAGACTGATCTATACAGGTTGGCGAGACAGAGAGACCGAGATGGGAAGGACGTGCAGCAGGTTAGGCTGATTAAGGATAGGGATGGACATGTATTGACAGGTGCCAGTAGTGTGATGGGAAGATGGAAAGAGTACTTTGAAGAGTTGATGAATGAGGAAAATGAGAGAGAACGAAGAGTAGAAGAGGGGACTGTTGTGGACCAGGAAGTAGCAAAGATTAGTAAGGATGAAGTGAGGAGGGCATTGAAGAGGATGAAGAATGGAAGGCACTTGGTCCTGATGATATACCTGTGGAGGTATGAAAGTGTCTAGGAGAGGTGGCAGTAGAGTTTCTGACTGAGTTGTTCAACAGGATCTTAGATAGTGAGAAGATGCCTGAGGAATGGAGGAGAAGTGTGCTGGTGCAGAGGAATACAGCTGATGAGCCATACAAATGAAATTATGGGAAAGAGTAGTTGAAGGTAGACTAAGGACAGAAGTGAGCATTTGTGAGCAGCAGTATGGTTTCATGCTAAGAAAGAGTACTACAGATACTACAGTATTTGCTTCGAGGATGTTGACAGAGAAGTACAGAGAAGGTCAGAGGGAGCTACACTGTGTCTTTGTAGACCTGGAGAAAGCTGATGACAGGGTGCCCAGAGAGGAACTGTGGTATTGTATGAGGAAGTCTGTAGTGGCAGAGAAGGATGTTAGAGTGGTGCAGGACATGTACGAGGACTGTAAGACAGTGGTGAGGTGTGCTGTAGGTGGGACAGAGGAGTTCAAGGTGGAGGTGGGACTGCATCAGGGATCAGCTCTGAGCCCCTTCTTGTTCGCTATGGTGATGGACAGGCTGACGGACGAGGTTAGACAGGAATCTCCATGGACTATGATGCTTGCAGATGACATCGTGATCTGCAGTGAGAGCAGGGAACAGGTGGAGGAGAAGCTAGAAAGGTGGAGGTTTGCCCTGGAAAGGAGAGGAATGAAGGTTAGCTGCAGCAAGACGGAGTACATGTGTGTGAATGAGAGGGACCCAAGTGGAAGAGTGAGGTTACAGGGTGGAGAGATAAAGAAGGTGGAGGATTTTAAGTAATTAGGGTCAACAGTCCAGAGCAATGGAGAGTGTGGAAAAGAGATGAAGAAGCGTGTACAGGCAGGCTGGAACGGGTGGAGAAAAGTGTCAGGTGTGATGTGTGATAGAAGAGTTTCAGCTAAAATGAAAGGAAAGGTGTAGAAAACTGTGGTGAGACCAGCGATGCTGTTTGGTTTAGAGACAGTGTCACTGAGGAAAAGACAGGAAGCAGAGCTGGAGGTAGCAGAGATGAAGATGCTGAGGTTCTCTTTGGGAGTGACCAGGATGGATCGGATCAGGAATGAGTCCATCAGAGGGACAGCACATGGTAGAGGTTTTGGAGATAAAGTCAGAGAGGCCAGACTAAGATGGTCTGGACATATATTGGTAGAAGGATGCTGAGTTTTGAACTGCCAGGCAGGAGGCCTAGAGGAAGACCGAAGAGGAGGTTTATGGATGTAGTGAAAGAGGACATGAAGGTAGTTGCTGTGAGAGAAGAGGATACAGGAGACAGGATTAGATGGAGGCAACAGATTTGCTGTGGCGACCCCTGGAGGGAAAAGCCGAAAGGAGAAGAAGACACATAACCACTAGCTTTTAGACTGAAAGGCTGCTGTCTGACATGGGAAGGTTCTCTATGCAATATTCAGAGCATTAACATATCATCAACTATTGTCTGTGTAAAGATATAGAGGAGTAATGTCTAGCTAAGCAGAGAATGAAGAAATATGATCCAGGAAGGCTGGTTGGAGTGAAATAGCGATGCATTTTAAGGCTATTAGATGACAAAACACCATATCATCGTTTATTATTCCAAGAAGAAGGATTTTACAACTCTGAAAAGTTGTCATGACAAAAAGTATTTTATCCTGTATGACTGCCTGAATTGTAATGTAAACAGTAAAGTCAGAGTCTACCAGAAATGTGCACGTGCTCGTATCTTGACCAACTGAGTGGTTTGCCAGATGCAACATTTTATCCAGATATACCCTGCAGTGTTTTCTGAAGCACCACCACTGCATGTGTCGATACAGTGGTTTCCATCAAATGAATTATCAGGGCTGTGTTTTTTTTTCTGGAGTGCTGATGTCAGTTTGAACACTGCTGAGTGACTTAAAATTGATTTTAATATTTATTACAATTACTTACGCAGGCACAACATCTTCGATGTCATCTGGCTGACAGACTTTTCCCCATTTATCCTTCTGCCAACATCATCATGGAACATGTGGGCGAGGATGATCCATATCACATGTTTTGTGTCATGGCCCCGATGGTTGCCAGGGAGGAAATCTAAAAAAGGATCAAAAAAGTCCTGTTAATATCTTATAATTTACAGAACATTTTTAAAATATATTTTTATCAGACAGGGTATAAATATCCAGTGTTAACTGCATGTTTTCTTCTCAAAGACCCAAGGGAGAAGTTATCCTATATGAGCACCCAATTTTGAGCCTAATTGTAGTGCATTACCTCGACCCTGTACCACTGTCAGGATGTAACAGAGGTTTAGATGAAAACAGGACATCCTCTGGCAGACCTTCCATTCGATTACAGTCAATCTTCAAAACGTTCTTTAGCACCACATCTGTTATAAAACCAAGACTACAAGAATGTTTCTCTCAAAGATCTACCAAAAGTTTCTTCAGTCTCAAAAAACCTATAGAGTAGCTCATTTGAAAAGCATAATTTAATGTATTGGAGTAGTCTGTGCATGTTCATATTACTATGGTTTTGTGTTTGAATTAATCTGATATTTATTACAGAATCAATAACTACTGACCAACAATCTGTTTCCACTCTGCTAGAAATTCAATATTTAGTGTATATATTAGCATAGATCATGTAAAGGGTCAAAGCAAGGGTCTGTTCCTAAAAATTAACATCTGTACATTTATTAGATTTTAAAAGCTGATGCGTGTGTGAACCACTGTCAGTATTTGACAAAATACACAATTAAATGGTGTTTAAAACTGTGTTTAATCTTACTTTATTCAGGCAGCAGTAAAGGATGAGTCATCAGATAGGTGCCAGTAAGCTGTAAACTGCAACAGAACAGAGACATGTATAATGTTATTGTATGTTAATCTTAATTCAGCTGCCGGCTCATCCCACCCAGGTCCAGGTCTAAGCATTCTGTGCTGCACACTGCCATCAGTCTAATACAACAGACCCCTGATTTACTTCTATTCTTTGCTACACTTGATATATCTTTACATATTATACTATGCTTATGATTGATTTCATACTATAGAATTACATATTGTGAAAGAAATATCCTTCCTCACATATACCGTATATTATATACATAATCTACTCTTACTGTATTGCTACACTATATTATGTTCTATTATATATTATTACTAATTACATAGCACTTTTTACTGTATCTTATACCTCATACTATACTGTACAATGTCATACTATTCTATGTTAATATGTTATATTGTCTTACCACATCATATACTATATTTCTGTTTTGCTATATTAATACAGACAGCGCTAAGGATCATTACTTAATCACAGCAACATTACATACTATTCTGGAGTACACTGTTTACATATATACCAGACTTGCTGTTATTAATCTTAATGTCTTTGTCTTGTAACTTTTTGTTTTAACTTGTCACTACCTGGCAAGTTCATCTTTAATTGCTCTTGTTAATTTTTGCACATACTTGTGTAATATTCTTCTTGTTTCATTCTAGTTATTGTTATTACTAATTCTGTATTTATTTGTACTTATTGTCTTTGTACTGCTGTAACACCTGAATATATTAATCATCTGAGAGAAAACGGACACTTGACTATCTTAATCCCCATTGTGGTCATCATTACAGTGGAGGTAGAAAACAGCCTGTTCACGGAGCTCCTCCGTCTATTTAACTGGTTTACCATCGGGACACCGCGGAGGTAACGAGGGAGGTGGAGGACTGAACACCGTCCTCCTTTCAGTCATAACGAGGGAGGTGGAGGAGTGAACACCGTCCTCCTTTCAGTCATAACGAGGGAGGTGGAGGAGTGAAAACCGTCCTCTTTGCAGTCATAACGCGTCGCATCTCAATAACGTTAAGCAAACATGAAACACGGTTTATCTGTCAGTGTGACCGATTAACCTACTGAGGAGGACATCGCCAACATGTTACGTTAATTCGTCAAATTAATGTATGTCCATAAACCCGTTTAGTAATCAGAAAAAAACGCTACAGAACTTGCCTGATAATAATCGCATTTTAAGCTTTCTTCGGTATCAAAGTCACCCCATCACATTTATCTGTACATCCACGGCTAAAATAAGAACAGATACTACTGATAGATAATTCGGCATACTGTTATACAGACATTATTGATTATATTTACAAATATCAGCTAAAAACGTGGCTCAAAGGACTAACATCATACCAAAACGGGTCCATCATGTTAGCTAGCTAACATTAGCTTACTACAGGGTCTTGCGCTCAGGGCTGGATCAAAATAACCAGGGCAGGCAACGTTAACGTTAATTAATTATAAAAATCAGCCCCTCACAGACAGAAATACATCCCGTCCAACTGGGAGATTGTTAACTTTATCTCAAATCTGATGCTATGTTAGCTAGTGCTAATGTGCTGTAACTTAAGCTAACTTGGCCTGCCATGATCGCACATTTCAGAATTAAAAACAGCATACGAAGCAATCAAATACGTTATCTATGACGGTATAATTTTACGAGGCAGCTGTACAAATAAAGCATATTTTAACAGCACAGTTTAGCATTAGCTGCTTACCTTGGTCGTATCCTCCTTGTCCTCGCGATGAGAGCACTTCCGCCCAGAGGGAGCCGTTAGCAACCAGACTCAGCCGTTAAGTATTTGAACAGAGGAGCGAAAAGAATAGGCGCGTTAGACGTGCGGTTCCGCCGCTTCTTGTGACCCTGGCAAAGAATGATTCGTTCCATCAACAAGGCATATAACTTCTAGAACGTTCTGCACATATATAAATAGAGGTTAGCTGACACGGATCCCTGTATTTTGCTGGATTTGGACGAGTAGATAGTGTGTGGTCAAGCACGTCTCCGTTTATTTTCAGCAGTGTACGATCCGCGCGTTTACAGCTAGTTGCTTGCTAGCAGGAAAGAAGTTCCCCATCTTCAGAAATGTAAGTATTTATTTTATTTACTTTATTTTATCATTTTAAAGTTGATGTCCCATAACAATGCTGATTTATCAGCTGATAAATGTGACAGTATATTGACTCAGTTAGTTCTTTGGCCATGTACTTTCAGCTCTTCCTGTGTAGTTTAGTTTGCTATAATCCAGTTATCACATTTGGAGATATCTGCGACTAGTCCAAACAAACGGAGAGATTCAGTTTTAGCATTTATATGCTACCAGCTTTTATATTCAGTATGTGTGCCCCTATCAGATTTATTACCTCACCTACTGGTTAACCGGTTACACTACAGTAGGTGAGCTCATTATATTAATGTATATACTACTATACTGGAACGGTTTAACTACATTTTACTCTCGTTCACTTGGTTCAAAGTGTATCGTGCTAAAGTCTTACGACAACTACATTACAGTGTGTTGTACAGCACGTCATTGTTTCAATGCTAAATAGAACAAAGACAGTAGATTAAACAGTTTATGCTTCATTTGAACATCTTTACACCGTCATGTGCTTAATCTCAGAATAGATGTGTAGAAAATTTCTGATTATTTGGACCCTCTTTACATGACTAAACCTTAGCGTCCCTTCACACAGATCTTTACATTGTACTCCTGCCTAGACAGAAATAATTATTAGTGTGAATGCTGTTCAACAGCACCACTGTCTTTCTCCATCTGAATGCATTTTCTAGTTTTAAAATCTGTTCAATGTTTTAATTCAGTTTTAGGTTTGGTCCGAGCATCAGGTCCAAATCGTCATCATGGTGAGGTTCTCGGCCAGTGCTGTGCCCCAGGCCACCCGAGCCGTCAACTTCATCCAGAGCCAGCTCGTTGAGCTCGCCAAAAACTGTGGCAGCACGCTGCAGGACGGCCTGGTCAGCCACAGCTTCTTCATGAAGCTGGAAAACAACCTGGAGAAGATCCTCCACGAGGTAAGCCTTTGTCATCTTTGAGGCATTTTTTTCCAGCTGATTCACTTGTTTGTACATTTTAAAAACTTCAGATAACAAACAGGAAACTTTGGACAAAGAATTGATCAGATTGGGCAGAGTATTTAATAAAAATGAATAGACTTAAAATCTTATTAACGCGGCACTAGGACTATGACTTAGCTTACCTCAGTACGATGTGATGTATTATAAGGGATCTTGTCTTGGGATCTTATCAACCTGTTTCTCCAAATCCCCAAACTCCCAAAACCACTCTGACTGAAATGATGTTTTAAAGGGGACACATGATGGAAAAACTCACTTTTCAGTGCTTGTGCACATACATTGGACTATCTGCAGTACCTACCAACCCACAAACTACCTTTTTACAGGTGTATTATATTTGTCTCACAAGCCAATCAGAGCAGGCTGAAATTTGGCAAAATTTGCAGTGCAGTGCGTCATAAATATACACAGTGTTGTTACCCATCTTGGCATAAAAATAATTACTAAATAATGTGATTTAATCTAATTAGTTTAATCATTGTTGTTGTACTTGTTCACTTCTATTCTTATGGACTTTAAGACAATATAGAGTTGTAATATGATTGTTTTTATAACTCCACTGTAGGTGAAGTTAAATTTTAAGTATTACACAGTCCCATTGGATCCACTGAAAAAAGGCTGGCTTGTCAAGCTAAAAACAAGGCTGCTTTTCTGATGTAACTTTAGCTCAATGTACATTTTGTATTTCATCTTTTTTGTCGTTGCTGTGTTTGATTTAGACCCGCGCAGCCTGCAGGCCTCCTCCGATAAAACCGGTGAAGAGCGATTTTGACATGATCAAACCCCTCGCCAGAGGTGGCTTTGGGTGAGTAAGACAGACTGCTCTCTTTGTGTTCACACTGACTCTTTGGATAGTGCAGAGAGTCCAGTCAAAGCAGAAACGAACCTGAAGTGTGATGTAGAGTCATTTTGTTCCATGTGGACACTTTCTTCTCAAATTGGAAATTCAGTCATAAAAGCTGCTCACGTTTCCTTTTCTCTCTTGTCCAGGACTGTAAACCTTGTGCGCCACAAGAACACTCGTCAGCTCTTTGCCATGAAGCAGATCAAACTGCGGCACGAGGAACAGAGGGATGAGGTCCTGCTGGAGCGTGACATCCTCACCTTCCTCGACAGCTCTTTTGTCGTCTCCATGTTCTGCTCATTTGAGACTGAGGAGCACATGTACATGGTGATGGAGTATTTAGGAGGTGAGGAGGTTGTTTTGGATCGGTCATACATGCATATACACTAGATCCACTGTACACATCTGGCACACTCCTAGAAGACCTACACATAGCATCTGACCTGTTATGTCTCTCTCTGACCTTGTAGGTGGGGATGTTGCCAGTTTACTGGAACACATTGGGTGTTTTTCTGTGAAAGTGTCCCGCTTCTACATCGCAGAGCTGGTCTTAGCGTTGGAGTACATCCACAGCCATGGCATCATCCACAGGGACCTCAAACCCAACAAGTGAGGCTTCAACCTGTCCCTTTGGAGAGGACATCTTGAACATATTGTGTTATTTTTCCATGTCTGGTTTCAGGCCCCCATCATACGAAACTAGAAAACATGAGGAATTCATCAGAACCAACCATATCATAGCTTGTCACGAACGAGGTTAAATACTGCTCCAAAACTTCAGCTGAATTTTGGCGAGAGGGTTAAAGGGGTCCCTTGACCTCTGACCTCCAGATGTGTGAATGTAAATGGGTTCTCTGGGTACCCAGCGGTCTCCCCTTTACAGACATGCCCACTTTATGATAATCCCACTCAGTCTGGATCAAGTCATAGTCAAGTCAGCGCTCTGACACACTGACAGCTGTTGTTGCCTGTTGGGCTGCAGTTTGCCATGTTATGGTTGGAGCAGATTTTTGATGCTAAAGTCAGAACCTGTGACGGTTTCTGGACAATATCTGTCATTGATTTACAATAATAAATATATGCATACATTTACATAAAGCAGCATACTTGCCCACTATGTAGGAAGTAAGCCCTCAAACTCCCAATGACTTTCCTATTTGTCCCTCTTGCTGTTGAAGTGGACTAATCCTGGCATATAGTGTAACATGAGACATGCTCTGCTTCCCTCCATTGTAGTCTTCTGATCACAACCACTGGACACATCAAGGTGGCTGATTTCGGGTTGTCCAAGTTAGGGTCAGCGAACGTGGCAGTCTGCTTGACTGAGGAAGACTGTCAGCGAGTTGCCAGAGAGTTCAATGATGGAGAGGTTAGTTTCTGCTTTTCTTCACTAATTTAAACTTGTGTAATATTACACATTATATTTTCCTACTTCAATTTCTGTTTCTTCCCCTCTTTCATGTCCTCCTACAGACGTGCGGCACGCCTCTGTTCATGGCCCCGGAAGTGTTCCTGAAGACTGGCTATGGAAAGCCCGTAGACTGGTGGGCCACAGGGATCATTCTCTATAATTTCCTGTATGGCTTCACAGCTTTCGATTATGGCCAGACCAGCGCACTTGTTTACAATGTGATCGAAGGTAAGAATATTTAGCTCCATTCATTATCTTCTCATCACATGCAACCTTTCAACACGTTTGTCATTCTTGCAGTTCAGAATGAATCTTTCAGTAACTGTTAACTTTAAAATCTGGCACAAAGGAGCTTTCATATCTTGTTTCAATTAAATTTGGGATTTCATTTTTTACGCTACATTTCTGATGTTTTCTTCTGAGAATGATGTCATTCAGTCCCTTTGGTGATGTCAATTAAATGTAAATTCATTCATCAAATCAACTGATATGTGCTTGTTGTCCAGATGACATCTCCTGGCCACTTCATAGCGACTATGTAATACCAGAGGATGCCAAGAACCTTGTGAGTCTCCTCTTGGACAAGAACTGCCTGACACGTCTTGGTACAAGTAAGTGACAGCTTTACTAATGACAAACAGTATGAGAAACAGAGAAACTGTGTTTTTATTAGAGTACTAAGTGGTGTCATGGTTAGAGGTGAGCCACATATAAAGTGATAATGTTGTCCATAGAGAGTCTAGACCCTGAGAGCTCCAGAGACCTTTGAAGGCAGTGTGGAGTGTTTGGATCAGGTGTCAGGTCCAACATGTGGAGATGTACAAACTAAATGTTGTCGTGTCCCTTCTTGTCCAGGAGGCGTCGATGAGGTGAAAGGACACCCGTTCTTCCACGACGTGGACTGGAGCGACCTCCATAATCAGACGGCTCCTTATGTCCCCAGACTGGAAAACGAGGAGGACACCAGCTGCTTTCAGGGTAGGTACCAACGCAGACGCACTGACAACAGCTGCGGTCGAAAAGTGTTTTTCTCTTAGGAGGGTTCCTGACGGACTGAAGCTGATTGGAATCTCTAAATGCCAGATAATGCCGTCCCACAATTCCTTGCAGCCGCAACATTTAAAGTGACGCATTATTCTGTTAGGATGATAGAATAAATATGTCAGTCTTTCCCATGACTTAACGCATGTTGGTTGTTGCAGCGTGTCCTCCATTGCTGTCTGACGAATGCCGTGATGATGGTGATGACCAGCACGAATCACCTGCGAAGCCAACAGACTTCTGCTATGTTGCCTTCCGCTTCAAGGAGGTAGGCTACAGTTTTACTCCAGCTCCTCACCTCTCACTGCTGGTTGAGGTTGTATAAATCTGTTTCTCACTATTGAATAAACATTCAATAGAAATAACTGACAGCGGTTTTCTCTTAAATCTCCAGGAGTACGGCAGCCCCCTGCCCCTGTCCGACCACACGGTGAAGAATTGGCAGCCGTTGTCAAAAGAGTCAGAACACAGCGAGGAGGAGGAGGAGGAGTTGGAGTCGGAAGTGCAGGCGATTGATAGAGGTTATGAGAGTTCGCGGAGTCGTGACTACAATCAACATGACTCCACCCCTTCACCTCCTTCCCAATACAACTCTGTCCAAGTGGTCTCAGAGCAAGAGTGCCCGAGTGATGCCCTGCCCCAGGCCACCCAAGCCCTTTACTTCATCCAGAGCCAGCTCATTGAGCTGGCCAAAAACTGTGGCAGCACGCTGCAGGACGGCCTGGTCAGCCACAGCTTCTTCATGGAGCTGGAAAACAACCTGGAGAAGCTCCTCCATGTGGTAAGCCTTTGTCATCTTTGAGGCATTTTTTTCCAGCTGATTCACTTGTTTGTACACTTTTAAAACTAAAACAAAAATGAATAGACATTTCAATCTTATTATCAAGGCACTAGGAATATGACTTTACCTACTCAGTACTATGTGATGTATTATAAGCGATCTTGTCTTTGGAATTTGCAACCTGTTTCTCCAAATCCCCAAACTCCCAAAACCACTCTGACTGAAATGATGTTTTAAAGGGGACACATGATGGAAAAACTCACTTTTCAGTGCTTGTGCACATACATTGGACTATCTGCAGTACCTACCAACCCACAAACTACCTTTTTACAGGTGTATTATATTTGTCTCACAAGCCAATCAGAGCAGGCTGAGGTTTTTAAAGAGACAGGCCCTAAAATGGAGCGTCTCAGACAGAGGGTGAATGCAACTCTGACTATTTTTACGACCCAGCAATGACATTTTGGTTTATGTTAAAATTTGCAGTGCAGTGCTTCATCAATATACACAGTGTTGTCACCCATCTTGGCATAAAAATAATTACTAAATAATGTGATTTAATCTAATTAGTTTAATCATTGTTGCTGTACTTGTTCACTTCTATTCTTATGGACTTACAATATAGAGTTGTAATATGATTGTTTTTATAACTCCACTGGAGGTGAAGTTAAATTTTAAGTATTACACAGTCCCATTGGATCCACTGAAAAAAGGCTGGCTTGTCAAGCTAAAAACAAGGCTGCTTTTCTGATGTAACTTTAGCTCAATGTACATTTTGTATTTCAATTTTTTTGTCGTTCCTGTTTGATTTAGACCCGCATGGCCTCCAGGCTTCCGATGTAGAGCGATCTTCGCCATCTTCCTCCTCGTCATCATCACTGACGGCACGACAACAGTCTCCCTCCTCTTGGCATAAAACACCCAAGAACTCTCTAGAGAACTCTATATTGTTATAAATTATATGTATATTTTTGTAAAAACCTTTGACATCATTAAAACTTATACTAAAACATATTCTAACTTGTATTGCTTTTTTGTCAAGAAAATGCTGTAAGTGTGAATTGTTAGGTGCATCGGGCATATGTCCAAAAACGGACAAAGCTAATGAACTCTCTACCAGGCATATGATCAAATACGGTGCCCGAATTTTTCATGGTGTAATTTTAAACTATTCAACAATGAAATGTGTGAGTTTCATCAACTTACCATGCTTAGTTTTGATGTTTTATCCAGAAATATAAGTCAGTCAAACTACATGGGTGTCTTTTTTGGGCTTCAGATAAAACAGGAAGTTGGATGTGCACAAGGTCTCTGGTTATTGGTCAAATGCCACAGTGGAGGGATCGGTGATGTAGGGTGATCTCTTCTGATTGGCTGAGTGAGGACCACATGCCTCTTGACCTTACTGAGGTACAGGAGGGTGGCCATATGTAAAGTGTGCGGAAATTACCAAAAATAGTCACTTGTCCGATAAAGGGTTGCAACAACATCTCTATTCATATTTACTCTTTGATCTTTATTTTATTGTCTCTATTTGTGAAACTGTGACCATCATCAGATTAAAACCTACTTATAAAGAGCCAATGCAAAATGTCAATATGGTCTGCGGTGGCAGAATCACACTCTATGAATGATTTATGAGCAACATCTCTTGAACGACCGACACAGAATTAGAGCAGTTACAACAGATTAGACCAGTCAGAGATTTGTTATGTACCAGTATAGAGCGCTGCAGGGATGACTTATTTTTGTAGGCCAACCCGGAAGTTAGAATCGCACCGGTTCCCTCAACAAAAAGCAGATGGGATTTTTGCAGAAACATGAACACCACTTTTATGAGTTCTGAGGCCTAAATGCAATTGGCAGAAGCTAACGTTATAGGTTCTAAACAAACTACACCACGGTCACATGCGGCTGTAAAGTTGTCATGATGACGTTTTGTCGTCTCATTTAGCCATCGAAGCGTCTCCTGCCACTCTGGAACCAGAAGAACGATGTTCATCAATGAAACAACGGTTCTGGTGGTCGGTTATGGAGAAAGAGGTGGGGGAGTACGTGGTGGCGTGCCCAGTCTGTGCCCGGAACAAGTCCTCACATCGCCCTCCGTCTGGTCGACTTCATCCACTTCTCGTGCCTCATCGCTCCTGGTCCGACAGATCCTCAGACTTTGTTACCGGTCATCTGGTCTCTGATGGTAACACCGCTATCCTCACTATTGTGTGGAAAACGGCGGAGGTTATGTTGCTCCGTGTGTTTTGACGTCATGGTTTTCCCAGAGATGTGGTGTCGGACCGGGGGCCGCAGTTCATTTTCAGGTTTTGGGAGAAGTTTTGGGCCCAGCTGGGCGCATCAGTCCGGGTACCACCCCCAATCCAATGGCCAGATGGAGAGGCTGAATGAGGATTTGGAGGCGGGTCTCAGATGCCTCGTTTCTCAGAATCCCACTACCTGGAGTAGTGGGTTTCTCAAGGGAATACACAGCGCAACAGCACATTGCGAACATTTAAGTAACTACCAATATTATAAAATGTTTTTATTATTATATTAACAATAGCAGGAGCCAACATTATAGGTTATAAACAAACTACACCAGGGTTACAAGAGGCTGTAAAGTCATCGTGATAACGTTTTGTTGTCTCATTTAGCCACTTTTTAGCAACTGCCTTTTAAAAGACAAGTTAGGGCTTCAAAATTCATGAGTGGGGCATTTATTGATGTATTTTACAGTATGTCATGAAACAAATTGTTAAAATCTCTTCAGCTTGAGTTAACCACAGATCTGATTTCAGGCATCTAATTAAAAACCCATTCAAAAACCAGTTTGCTGTTTTGTTGACTTCCAGACGAGGGAACTGGAAGTGCCAAAATGATAACTCATTTCTGGGTTTAAGGATGATAACAAGGAAGATTATGTCAGTCCTGTAGCTCTATTTTTTTTAATACTGGCCATGTTTACACATACACACAAATAATAACTGTAATGCAGGTATTACAGGCTGTTTTATATCTATGAATGACTTGGAGATTTTCAAGCAAGGCCTTTTCCTATCTGTCTCATTCTGCCAGCTCAATGGATCAGGGCCATAATCAGTGTTATTAATTACACCTGTCAGATCAGACATAATATAATATAATATAATATAATATCTAAATAAATAAATGAAAGACCTAACTCTCAGTGTATGTGTGTATAAGCAGTGGTGGCTCTGACCCATTTAAGCCACGGGGGCCGAACTGGGGCCAGCTGTTCTTTCAAGGGGCCAGTTTGATTAAAGCAAGACTAACTTTTACTGAACTGTGGCTACAAGTGGAAAGTTGCAGGATAATGATCAATGCACAGTGTAACAGTAGCACAAGTAGACGTTAGTCACCACCAACTACAGCTCATACATAGCAACACAATACATGAGGTTATTATCTTGAGCAATGACGTGTTTCATTGAAATCAACTTTTAATTTGTGTTTTTGAGTGTAGTGCTGCTACCCCATAAAGGATATGAGGTGGTTTAGGGATGTAGAAGAAGCAGGCTGATAAGCACGGGTTGTGCAAAAAAAAAAAAGTTTACTGAAACAAAGGGCAAATAAAACGAAATTGAACTGAAAAAAAAAAAAAACACCAATCAAAAGAAGCTGCAGTTTTACCTTCTCAGCCTCACCTTACCAGAAAACACCACCTGCCCAGGTGAGCACAGGCCCTGTCTAGAGCCAGTGATTGGCCCGACTCCGTATGTGGATGTAAAAAGCTTATTCTAAGGCACATGTGTCAAACTCAAGGCCCCTGGGCCAAATTAGGCCCGGCACCTCATTGGTCTACGAGGGCTTGCAAAGAATATATTATACTTATCATACAAGTCCATGCCGCTTTAGAGAAGTATGGTGTCCTTAAACTACATGTCCCACAATGCATCTCCATTTTGTTACATGCGTACTGAAACATCTCAGTATCACCAGTTTCCAGCAGCGCCGCTCTAGCCGAGTGATGGAGACGTAAAAACAATATGATTAGTATCACAAATAAAAGTTGATGCTGAGGGAAGGAAATTTAATGAGATGGGAAGAGAATCCATGTTAGTGCTTAATGGAGACGAGCTGGTACGTCTATAAATTGTTTGATAATATTTGTATGATGGTAAAAAAAAAAGACCTTTATTATTCACTTGAGAACAATTTTTGATCTTTGATGGATGAGTAATGATGGTTTCTGAATCTCATAAATTCATGGGATTTATGTTATTATAACACATAGAAATGTGTGTGTGCCCACATACAGTACTTTTGTGCCTATGTACATGCATATATATTGAGGCACAAGCGTGTTTTTTTACTCATTTAAAGAAACATATTCCATTTCTACCAATAGATCCTGTAACGTTCCGCTAAACATAGGTGATGGGTTTCCTTGTCTTTCATGTTTATTGTGTGCACTTCCTGTTTGATTGTGAAATCCTAACCCTCCCTCTCGTTTCAGTGCACTTCACTTCCTGCCTGCATGCTCCCACCCCTCTGAATGAATGACTTCACTGACCCACTTTTCGTCCCCACTCACCTGCGTCTGATCGTCTTCCCCCGCCCCTGATCGTGTCCACCTGTTGATAGTTAATCACTCCCCTCACGGTATTTAAGCTGTGTTCCCCTGCCCTTCTGTGCCAGTTTGTTTTGATCCTCCGTGACAAACAACCAGCGTTTTTTCCCTAGTGCATTCCGACTTCCGTGTACCGTGTATTCTGCTTGTGTTTTTCGACCCCTGAGTTTTGCCTGCCGATTTGGATTTTGTCTGCCTGATTGACTGCCTTCACGTGTACCGACCCCTGCCTGGTAATAAACTGTCTGCGTTGATTGAATCTGTCTGTCCTCTGAGTTGTGCTTTTGAGTTCTGTTCTGCCTGCCTTAGCCCGGCGTTACAGATCCTGCTTAATGTTACCGTACTTGAGTATATGTACGGTAGTATTCCACCACTGAAATCAGCCAACCATAAGAAATGATATGATATGAAGTATAGAATGTCACGGCGGGTTAGGCAGGCAGACTCAGACTCAGATGCACAACTCAGAGAGGAGTAGATTCAAACAACGCTGAGGTTTATTACAAAAACAGGTCGGTACACGTGAAGGCAGCACTTACAGCTCAAACAAGTCCAGGTAGTCAGGCAAAAGGCAGGGTCAAAAAACAGGCAGAGTTTCGGTACACAGAGTATCAAAAACACTAGGAATAACGCTGGTAGGTTTGTCACGAGGGAACACAACGAACTGACACAGGAGGAAAGGGAGACGCTGTTTAAATACCAGTGAGGGAGGTGACTAACTATGGACAGGTGGAAGTAATCAGGGGTGGGGGAGACGATCAGACGCAGGTGACTGGTGCAGGTAACTAGGTCAGGAGGAGGTGCTCAAATGTGAAGGCGGGAAGCATGCAGGGCAGGGAGTGAAGTGAACTGCAACGAGAGGAGAGGTTAAACATGTCAAAATAAAACAGGATGTGCATCAACATAAAAGCATGCAACACTGAACACAAAGCCTAAGTCCTGCGGGACGTTACATAGAAAGTCATCACCATGAACGGTGTTCCAGTCCATTATTTAATGCAGTTATTTGTCTCTTAAAAGCCTCCTCTATTATTACCTCCTTCACATAAACAACGGTGTTTTTCTAAATTATGACTCCTGTAAATTATTTTAGGAGTGTCTACTCTCTGTTGTGATACCTCAACTCAAAATCAAATAACTCACAAAGGTGGGATGTACTTGTTTTCATGATGACAGTTAAGCTACAAGAGCTCCCCATGTCAATATTAGTGTTTACATTCACACTCAACTGTGACTCGGTTTGGTACTTCTGAGGATGGATGGTTAATCACAGGCCTGGACCGCCATCATGGATGAGAAATTTGGAGCAGATCTGACAAAGTACACTAAAGTTACAACAACTTCCTGTTACATGGCGAATCACGCCAAATGGCCGCCATGCTACGGCAACGCCATTCAGCAAAACTCAGTCTTCACAATAGAGCTTTTTCACAGCAGCCATATTGACCCAGATTATTTGCCCCGTGGCACTAATAATAATAATAAAATAGAAAATTTCTTTGCAGAAATTTCGATAGTGCCACGGGGGCTACTGCCGGGATGAGTACATAGTGATTAGATTCTCGATAGATTTCAAATAATTAATATTCAGTGAATGTAACCGAGTGGTTGTAGAGACTAGAAAACCTTATGGTTACCATGGAGGGGCGTGGTCACAAACCCTGCTGCTGTCTGTACGTTTGAACAAAGAGGTAGAAAACTTATGTTCAGCTCAACTGCACAATTTATTTTGCCATAACATAAAACAGACAATCAACTATTGACTTTCAGAAATGAAAATGACATGTGAACTAAGAAAACTCAATAACTTTCATTTCATTTTCATTATGTTGTCATTTGGTGACTGTAATCATTTCTTCAGTGAGTACCTACAACATTCAAATCTCATATTGTACTATTAAACATTCACAATCAAAATGTAAATCTTCTACAGTGAAATTAATAGACAGCATAAAACAGTTAACAAGTAAATTCTGCATATTAGCTGTGTACTGTGTACTGTGTAATACTGTGTCTTCAGCTCAGTTAACAAAAAATCCCTTACATGTTTTACTGACATTTCTATTGTACTGCTGACATGTTTGAGTACTGTGCTAATACTGTAGTAATTTTGAACCCATAATAAGCTAATATTGTTCCAGTAACCTGTTAATCTATATGAATATTTCTGTTTTTGTTTAAACATGTTTTGAACCCTGTACACACACACACACACACACACACACACACACACACACACACACAGCGTTTGGGTCAATAATGCGGTTTCAATCAATACTGCTTTCCTCAGAAATTGAGATTAAAAGATTTCAAACAATTAATACAAATATTTCAAGCAGGGCACACCTCCAGCAGTCATTTTTCATGTATCTATTTATACAACAATCTGTGCCCTCGCAACCTCAACTGTGTGTAAAACAAAGTCACAAAGAATGATGACGTGTCATGTGAGAGGAAAGTTTTGCATCAGTGATGATCTTCCACGTTATCCGCAAAAACACAAAAAATAGACATCTGTTGGACGGCGTTATGGCAGCATGACTTAAATAAAGCTCATAGAGGTAGAGTACAGTCATTGTCTCTTGTGTGTCTTCTGCTGGGTTACTGTCCTCATATGTGGTCCTCTGGGGGTCTTCTTCCAAGATCTCTGCTCATCCTCCCTCAAGTGTTAAACATATTATTCAATTACAATTTTCAAAAAATCTTTAAGCGTGTGTGAATAAGTGCTTTAACAGTATTTTGAATATTCACACGCATATGCACACTTAACCCTCAGACCTTTCTTTTTTATATCAATACGTGCTGTTTGTGGCCAAAGGTGGCCACTAACAAACTGAGTCCATATTTTTTTTTTTTTTTTTAAATCTTATGTTGTGAGCTACTTTTTCTGCAACATCAATTCTTGTCATAAGTATAAACTATTCATTCCTTTTAAATTTTTTAACTCTTCAAATGCCAGTTTGTTTGCACAATACCCTTGCTGGAAAACAGCCTCAACAGTGACCATTTATTATATTCTCAGTGCTACTGGTATTACAAATAGTACAGGTCACTGATAAACACTACTTTTTATTATGCATTTTTATTTTTTGTGCAGTGACACAAAAACAAAAACTCCCTTTCGTTGTGCTCTTGACCAAAAATGGCCACCTCATAGCAGGTTAGCTGTTTCCACGGAGGAGGGTAACGTCGGGAGAGCAATAAAATGGGCCGCTTTAGAAAACCTGTCCACCACTGTGAGTATAACAGCGTTACCTTGGGAGTCAGGCAGTCCAGTAATAAAGTCCAAAGCGATGTGGGACCAAGGGTGGCGGCCGGGAATGGGCAGAGAGCACAAGAGACCAGCAGAGGCCTGATGTTGGGCTTTACTGTGTGCGCAAACTGTGCAGGCAGACACGTACTCCCGGGTGTCAGCGTCCATAGCAGGCCACCAGAAAAGCCTCTTTAGGACCAGCAAGGTTCGTTTGGCACCAGGATGACAGGGGAACCGGGCAGTGTGGGCCCATTGAAGGACCTGGGGTCAGACTGTTAATTGCGCTGTTGCCTGGATTCTGAAGGTGTCATGGACGACTCCTTCAATGTCCCTGGTTAAGGCGGCAACCACACGTTTGTTGAGGATGATCGACTCAGGGGCTGGACTGGACTCGGGATCAGAATGCTGCTGGGAGAGTGCATCAGGTTTGGTATTTCTTGATATTGGACAATAAGTAAGGGTAAAGTTGAATTGACTGAAGAAAAGCGCCCATCTAGCCTGTCTGGAATTCAATCTGTTAGCAGTTTTTATGGACGCTAAATACTTGCTCAGCTCAGCCCCCTCCAACCAGTGCCTCCACTCCTCCAAAGCCGACTTGACCGCTAGCGACTCGCGGTTGCCAATGTCATAGTTGCACTCCAGAGGTGAGAGACGCCTAGACTAGAAGGCTGCAGACGATTGGCGGGACCGTAGCGTTGTCTTAATATATCCCCACCCCAGTGTCAGAAGCATCGACATGTTCAGAATCCATCATCAATCAGGAGATGAGCAGATAACAGCTCTGTGTGTGTGTGTAAGTAACTGGACTATAAACTGAAGCCAACTGTTAAACACACGAAGTTTATCACTGAGTCGTGCTAGCAGACCATACTGGCACTCTATTGAAACCTCTCACGTTAAGCCCTGGAACACACGCCTGAGCAGCGTGTGGCGGCTGTGTTACCTGATGTTTTTCATTTTGGTGTCCATGTTAACAGGTTAGAGCGTTCACGCTGCTCGCACTAGATGTACATCTGAGGCGCGTCTCAGCTGTGTGTCTTCCAGAGATTGGACGTCTCGTCTATTTTTGACGCGAGCCACGCGGATTTCACGGCAGCAAGACAGAGAAAGTGATTAGTTGACTGTCTATTGACATCATATCAGCAACATTACTACATTTTGATGTATATATCTGTAGGAAATGTCACAGACATGAAAAAAAAGTCAAGTTGTATTTTTAAATCAACACTTCATGCTGTCATTTCAAAATAAAACCCTTCAAGCATTTTTCTGTGGACAGAACTCCGTCATTTGTTAACACACTGCTTTTATTCTGAAATAGTGCAGGGCAGTGTTGTAGAACTTGCAGTGACTTGCAGGGCTCAATGAATGAATATAGTACAGGATTTTAATTGTGTATTATTAATATTATTTACGAATGGGCACAAGTTTCTTGACCTTTCAAATATAAATGACATTTATAATGAAATGCTACGGTCATTAGAGTCAATTTCAGTGTAGAAAGAACAGCAGCAGCAGCAACGATACAGAAACACACGCAGCCAGTGTGAACAACAGATGCGTGAATCATGCAGCCGTGAGTTAACACAGCCGCCATGTGCTCGTCAGGCGTGGAGTGTGTTCCATAAGCCAGGACACATTGGCGACAAAATGGAAACGGCGACGCTTGTTTTTGATTTTGACGTCCATGTTAACGGGTTAGGTTGTTCAGACAGTATACGGAGCTGCACAGATCAGGCGCATCACTTCTAGAGAATAACCAGAGTCTCAGCTTTACACTGAGACCCAGTTTATGGGATTCAACACTGTTTATGGACCTCAGTATGCAGAAATATCCAGATACATCATTTTTACAATATGTGAATAATGTCTGTAAAGGGGACACTCTCAGTACACAAGGTCAAGGGACCCCTTTGAAAATGTCCATGCCCGTTTTTCCTTGCCAAAATTTAGCCCAAATTTGGAGCGTTATTTAGCAATGTTCTCAACATGGCAGCATAACATGGTTGGTATCAAGGGATTCCTAAGGTTTTCAAGTTTGATATGACATAGGATTACTCCAGCCTTAAAACTGAACCTACCACAGCCTCCAGAAAACAGTCAGAGGGTTAAATACTGGTCGGCTCAGCAGGGATGCTAACAGTGGCACGCTTCCTCGAGCTCCCCCAATCTGCAGCATGGTTGAACCACCGTATGGCGTGTTTTGAAATGTCAGCATCAGTGACAGCACAGGAGACGGCACAGCATCTGTAAACACATAAACAGATTATCATACAACATTTCATGAACCCTCATAGCAAACACCAGTTTCTATGGTTTAAAAGGCTACACATAACCACTAAATGTAGCCACAAGGGGGCACAAGCCAGTGTCTTATTGTGCCGGTCCCAACCCCGGATAAATACAGAGGATTGTGTCAGGAAGGGCATCCGACGTAAAACTTTTGCCAAATCAAACATGCGAATCAAATCTGTGACTTCCATACCGGATCGGTTGAGGCCCGGATTAACAACGACCGCCATCCTTGCTGTTCACGTGCAAAGTGCTGGTGGAAGTTTGACTACTGTTCGTCGAAGAAGGAGAGGAGGAAGGTGTGTTCGTAGGAAGAGAGAAAAGAGGAACGCCAAGAATATAGGACTGAGAGTAGGGACTTTGAGTGTTGGAACTATGACAGGAAAAGGTAGAGAGTTGGTTGACATGATGCAGAGGAGGAAGGTAGACATACTGTGTGTCCAGGAGTCCAGGTGGAAAGGTAGCAAGGCTAACAGTTTAGGAGCAGGGTTCAAGTTGTTCTACCACGGTGTAGACAGGAAGAGAAATGGAGTAGGAGTTATCTTGAAGGAGGAGTTTGCTAGGAATGTCCTGGAGGTAAAAAGAGTATCAGATAGAGTGAGTCTGAAGCTAGAAATCGAAGGTGTGATGTTCAATGCTGTTAGTGGGTATGCTCCACAGGTAGGATGTGAGTTGAAGGAGAAGGAGAGATTCTGGTTGGACCTTGATGAAGTGATGCAGAGCATCCCTAGAAGAGAGAAAGAGGTCATCGGTGCAGACTTTAATGGACATGTTGGTGCAGGAAACAGAGATGATGAGGAGATGATGGGCAGGTTTGGTATCCAGGAGAGGAACGCAGAAGGACAGATGGTGGTTGACTTTGCAAAAAGGATGGAAATGGCTATAGTGAATACTTTCTTCCAGAAGAGGCAGGAACATAGGGTGACCTCTAAGAGTGGAGGTAGGAGCACTCAGGTAGACCATATCTTGCGTAGACGGAGTAATCTGAAAGAGATCAGTGACTGCAAAGTAGTGGTAGGCCAGAGCGTAGCCAGACACAGAGAAAGAGGTTAGCTAAGAAGAAGTGGGACACTGAGAGGACTGAAGAGAGGAGACAAGAGTACAGGGAGATGCAGTATAGGGTGAAAGTAGAGGTAGCAAAGACAAAACAAGGGGCGTACGACGACTTGTATGCTAGGTTGGACAGTAAGGAGGGAGAGACTGATCTATACAGGTTGGCGAGACAGAGAGACCGAGATGGGAAGGACGTGCAGCAGGTTAGGCTGATTAAGGATAGGGATGGACTTGTATTGACAGGTGCCAGTAGTGTGATGGGAAGATGGAAAGAGTACTTTGAAGAGTTGATGAATGAGGAAAATGAGAGAGAACGAAGAGTAGAAGAGGGGACTGTTGTGGACCAGGAAGTAGCAAAGATTAGTAAGGTTGAAGTGAGGAGGGCATTGAAGAGGATGAAGAGTGGAAGGCACTTGGTCCTGATGATATACCTGTGGAGGTATGGAAGTGTCTAGGAGAGGTGGCAGTAGAGTTTCTGACTGGGTTGTTCAACAGGATCTTAGATAGTGAGAAGATGCCTGAGGAATGGAGGAGAAGTGTGCTGGTGCAGAGGAATACAGCTGATGAGCCATACAAATGAAGTTATGGGAAAGAGTAGTTGAAGGACAGAAGTGAGCATTTGTGAGCAGCAGTATGGTTTCATGCTAAGAAAGAGTACTACAGATACTACAGCATTTGCTTCGAGGATGTTGATAGAGAAGTACAGAGAAGGTCAGAGGGAGCTACACTGTGTCTTTGTAGACCTGGAGAAAGCTGATGACAGGGTGCCCAGAGAGGAACTGTGGTATTGTATGAGGAAGTCTGTAGTGGCAGAGAAGGATGTTAGAGTGGTGCAGGACATGTACGAGGACTGTAAGACAGTGGTGAGGTGTGCTGTAGGTGGGACAGAGGAGTTCAAGGTGGAGGTGGGACTGCATCAGGGATCAGCTCTGAGCCCCTTCTTGTTCGCTATGGTGATGGACAGGCTGACGGACGAGGTTAGACAGGAATCTCCATGGACTATGATGCTTGCAGATGACATCGTGATCTGCAGTGAGAGCAGGGAACAGGTGGAGGAGAAGCTAGAAAGGTGGAGGTTTGCCCTGGAAAGGAGAGGAATGAAGGTTAGCTGCAGCAAGACGGAGTACATGTGTGTGAATGAGAGGGACCCAAGTGGAAGAGTGAGGTTACAGGGTGGAGAGATAAAGAAGGTGGAGGATTTTAAGTAATTAGGGTCAACAGTCCAGAGCAATGGAGAGTGTGGAAAAGAGATGAAGAAGCGTGTACAGGCAGGCTGGAACGGGTGGAGAAAAGTGTCAGGTGTGATGTGTGATAGAAGAGTTTCAGCTAAAATGAAAGGAAAGGTGTAGAAAACTGTGGTGAGACCAGCGATGCTGTTTGGTTTAGAGACAGTGTCATTGAGGAAAAGACAGGAGGCAGAGCTGGAGGTAGCAGAGATGAAGATGCTGAGGTTCTCTTTAGGAGTGACCAGGATGGATCGGATCAGGAATGAGTCCATCAGAGGGACAGCACATGGTAGAGGTTTTGGAGATAAAGTCAGAGAGGCCAGACTGAGATGGTCTGGACATGTCCAGAGGAGAGATAGTGAATATATTGGTAGAAGGATGCTGAGTTTTGAACTGCCAGGCAGGAGGCCTAGAGGAAGACCGAAGAGGAGGTTTATGGATGTAGTGAAAGAGGACATGAAGGTAGTTGCTGTGAGAGAAGAGGATACAGGAGACAGGATTAGATGGAGGCAACGGATTCGCTGTGGCGACCCCTGGAGGGAAAAGCCGAAAGAAGAAGAAGACACATAACCACTAGCTTTTAGACTGAAAGGCTGCTGTCTGACATGGGAAGGTTCTCTATGCAATATTCAGAGCATTAACATATCATCAACTATTGTCTGTGTAAAGATATAGAGGAGTAATGTCTAGCTAAGCAGAGAATGAAGAAATATGATCCAGGAAGGCTGGTTGGAGTGAAATAGCGATGCATTTTAAGGCTATTAGATGACAAAACACCATATAATCGTTTATTATTCCAAGAAGAAGGATTTTACAACTCTGAAAAGTTGTCATGACAAAAAGTATTTTATCCTGCATGACATAAACAGTAAAGTCAGAGTCTACCAGAAATGTGCACGTGCTAGTATCTTGACCAACTGAGTGGTTTGCGAGATGATGTTGTGTTGCAGCCATACTTGAGCCTGGTTCAACTTTTTATCCAGATATACCCTGCAGTGTTTTCTGAAGCACCACCACTGCATGTGTCGATGCGGTGGTTTCGATCAAATGAATTATCAGGGCTGTGTTTTTTTTCTCGAGTGCTGATGTCAGTTTGAACACTGCTGAGTGACTTAAAATTGATTTTAATATTTATGATCAATTACTTACGCAGGCACAACATCTTCGATGTCATCTGGCTGACAGACTTTTTCCCATTTATCCTTCTGCCAACATCATCATGGAACATGTGGGCGAGGATGATCCATATCACACGTTTTGTGTCATGGCCCCGATGGTTGCCAGGGAGGAAATCTAAAAAAGGATCAAAAAAGTCCTGTCAATATCTTATAATTTACAGAACATTTTTAAAATATATTTTTATCAGACAGGGTATAAATATCCAGTGTTAACTGCATGTTTTCTTCTCAAAGACCCAAGGGAGAAGTTATCCTATATGAGCACCCCATTTTGAGCCTAATTGTAGTGCATTACCTCGACCCTTTACCACTGTCAGGATGTAACAGAGGTTTAGATGAAAACAGGACATCCTCTGGCAGACCCTCCATTCGATTACAGTCAATCTTCAAAACGTTCTTTAGCACCACATCTGTTATAAAACCAAGACTACAAGAATGTTTCTCTCAAAGATCTACCAAAAGTTTCTTAAGTCTCGAAAAAACTTATAGAGTAGCTCATTTGAAAAGCATAATTTAATGTATTGGAGTAGTCTGTGCATGTTCATATTACTATGGTTTTGTGTTTGAATTAATCTGATATTTATTACAGAATCAATAACTACTGACCAACAATCTGTTTCCACTCTGCTAGAAATTCAATATTTAGTGTATATATTAGCAAAGATCATGTAAAGGGTCAAAGCAAGGGTCTGTTCCTAAAAATTAACATCTGTACATTTATTAGATTTTAAAAGCTGATGCGTGTGTGAACCACTGTCAGTATTTGACAAAATAGACAATTAAACGGTGTTTAAAACTGTGTTTAATCTTACTTTATTCAGGCAGCAGTAAAGGATGAGTCATCAGATAGGTGCCAGTAAGCTGTAAACTGCAACAGACCAGAGACATGTATAACGTTATTGTATGTTAATCTTAATTCAGCTGCCGGCTCATCCCACCCAGGTCCAGGTCTAAGCACTCTGTGCTGCACACTGCCATCAGTCTAATACAACAGACCCCTGATTTACTTCTATTCTTTGCTACACTTGATATATCTTTACATATTATACTATGCTTATGATTGATTTCATACTATAGAATTACATATTGTGAAAGAAATATCCTTCCTCACATATACCGTATATTATATACATAATCTACTCTTACTGTATTGCTACACTATATTATGTTCTATTATATATTATTACTAATTACATTGCACTTTTTACTGTATCTTATACCTCATACGATACTATACAATGTCATACTATTCTATGTTAATATGTTATATTGTCTTACCACATCATATACTATATTTCTGTTTTGCTATATTAATACAGACAGCGCTAGGTATCATTACTTAATCACCGTAACATTACATACTATTCTGGAGTACACTGTTTACATATATACCAGACTTGCTGTTATTAATCTTAATGTCTTTGTCTTGTAACTTTTTGTTTTAACTTGTCACTACCTGGCAAGTTCATCTTTAATTGCTCTTGTTAATTTTTGCACATACTTGTGTAATATTCTTCTTGTTTCGTTCTAGTTATTGTTATTACTAATTCTGTATTTATTTGTACTTATTGTCTTTGTACTGCTGTAACACCTGAATATATTAATCATCTGAGAGAAAACGGACACTTGACTATCTTAATCCCCATTGTGATCATCATTACAGTGGAGGTAGAAAACAGCCTGTTCACGGAGCTCCTCCGTCTATTTAACTGGTTAACCATCGGGACACCGCGGCGGTAACGAGGGAGGTGGAGGAGTGAACACCGTCCTCCTTTCAGTCATAACGAGGGAGGTGGAGGACTGAACACCATCCTCCTTTCAGTCATAACGAGGGAGGTGGAGGAGTGAAAACCGTCCTCCTTTCAGTCATAACGAGGGAGGTGGAGGAGTGAACACCGTCCTCCTTTCAGTCATAACGAGGGAGGTGGAGGAGTGAACACCGTCCTCTTTTCAGTCATAATGAGGGAGGTGGAGGAGTGAAAACCGTCCTCCTTTCAGTCATAACGAGGGAGGTGGAGGAGTGAAAACCGTCCTCTCTGCAGTCATAACGCGTCGCATCTCAATAACGTTAAGCAAACATGAAACACGGTTTATCTGTCAGTGTGACCGATTAACCTACTGAGGAGGACATCGCCAACATGTTACGTTAATTCGTCAAATTAATGTATGTCCATAAACCCGTTTAGTAATCAGAAAAAAACGCTACAGAACTTGCCTGATAATAATCGCATTTTAAGCTTTCTTCGGTATCAAAGTCACCCCATCACATTTATCTGTACATTCACGGCTAAAATAAGAACAGATACTACTGATAGATAATTCGGCATACTGTTATACAGAAATTATTAATTATATTTACAAATATCAGCTAAAAACGTGGCTCAAAGGACTAACATCATACCAGAACGGGTCCATCATGTTAGCTAGCTAACATTAGCTTACTACAGGGTCTTGCGCTCAGGGCTGGATCAAAATAACCAGGGCAGGCAACGTTAACGTTAATTAATGATAAAAATCAGCCCCTCACAGACAGAAATACATCCCGTCCAACTGGGAGATTGTTAACTTTATCTCAAATCTGATGCTATGTTAGCTAGTGCTAATGTGCTTTAACTTCAGCTAACTTGGCCTGCCATGATCGCACATTTCAGAATTAAAAACAGCATACGAAGCAATCAAATACGTTATCTATGACGGTATAATTTTACGAGGCAGCTGTACAAATAAAGCATATTTTAACAGCACAGTTTAGCATTAGCTGCTTACCTTGGTCGTATCCTCCTTGTCCTCGCGATGAGAGCACTTCCGGCCAGAGGGAGCCGTTAGCAACCAGACTCAGCCGTTAAGTATTTGAACAGAGGAGCGAAAAGAATAGGCACGTTAGACGTGCGGTTCCGCCGCTTCTTGTGACCCTGGCAAAGAATGATTCGTTCCATCAACAAGGCATATAACTTCTAGAACGTTCTGCACATATATAAATAGGGGTTAGCTGACACTGATCCCTGTATTTTGCTGGATTTGGACGAGTAGATAGTGTGTGGTCAAACACGTCTCCGTTTATTTTCAGCAGTGTACGATCGGCGCGTTTACAGCTAGTTGCTTGCTAGCAGGAAAGAAGTTCCCCATCTTCAGAAATGTAAGTATTTATTTTATTTACTTTATTTTATCATTTTAAAGTTGATGTCCCATAACAATGCTGATTTATCAGC
Organism: Pterois miles; assembly: GCA_947000775.1. Lineage (NCBI taxonomy): Eukaryota > Metazoa > Chordata > Actinopteri > Perciformes > Scorpaenidae > Pterois > Pterois miles. The sequence goes on along the minus strand of CAMQGK010000481.1, from coordinate 5,424,491 downwards.
TGATAAATGTGACAGTATATTGACTCAGTTAGTTCTTTGGCCATGTACTTTCAGCTCTTCCTGTGTAGTTTAGTTTGCTATAATCCAGTTATCACATTTGGAGATATCTGCGACTAGTCCAAACAAACAGAGAGATTCAGTTTTAGCATTTATATGCTAACAGCTTTTATATTCAGTATGTGTGCCCCTATCAGATTTATTACCTCACCTACTGGTTAACCGGTTACACTACAGTAGGTGAGCTCATTATATTAATGTATATACTACTATACTGGAACGGTTTTACTACATTTTACTCTCGTTCACTTGGTTCAAAGTGTATCGTGCTAAAGTCTTACGACAACTACATTACAGTGTGTTGTACAGCATGTCATTGTTTCAATGCTAAATAGAACAAAGACAGTAGATTAAACAGTTTATGCTTCATTTGAACATCTTTACACCGTCATGTGCTTAATCTCAGAATAGATGTGTAGAAAATTTCTGATTATTTGGACCCTCTTTACATCACTAAACCTTAGCGTCCCTTCACACAGATCTTTACATTGTACTCCTGCCTAGACAGAAATAATTATTAGTGTGAATGCTGTTCAACAGCACCACTGTCTTTCTCCATCTGAATGCATTTTCTAGTTTTAAAATCTGTTCAATGTTTTAATTCAGTTTTAGGTTTGGTCCGAGCATCAGGTCCAAATCGTCATCATGGTGAGGTTCTCGGCCAGTGCTGTGCCCCAGGCCACCCGAGCCGTCAACTTCATCCAGAGCCAGCTCGTTGAGCTCGCCAAAAACTGTGGCAGCACGCTGCAGGACGGCCTGGTCAGCCACAGCTTCTTCATGAAGCTGGAAAACAACCTGGAGAAGATCCTCCACGAGGTAAGCCTTTGTCATCTTTGAGGCATTTTTTTCCAGCTGATTCACTTGTTTGTACATTTTAAAAACTTCAGATAACAAACAGGAAACTTTGGACAAAGAATTGATCAGATTGGGCAGAGACTTTTAGACTTTTAAAATCTTATTAACGCGGCACTAGGACTATGACTTAGCTTACCTCAGTACGATGTGATGTATTATAAGGGATCTTGTCTTGGGATCTTATCAACCTGTTTCTCCAAATCCCCAAACTCCCAAAACCACTCTGACTGAAATGATGTTTTAAAGGGGACACATGATGGAAAAACTCACTTTTCAGTGCTTGTGCACATACATTGGACTATCTGCAGTACCTACCAACCCACAAACTACCTTTTTACAGGTGTATTATATTTGTCTCACAAGCCAATCAGAGCAGGCTGAAATTTGGCAAAATTTGCAGTGCAGTGCGTCATAAATATACACAGTGTTGTTACCCATCTTGGCATAAAAATAATTACTAAATAATGTGATTTAATCTAATTAGTTTAATCATTGTTGTTGTACTTGTTCACTTCTATTCTTATGGACTTTAAGACAATATAGAGTTGTAATATGATTGTTTTTATAACTCCACTGTAGGTGAAGTTAAATTTTAAGTATTACACAGTCCCATTGGATCCACTGAAAAAAGGCTGGCTTGTCAAGCTAAAAACAAGGCTGCTTTTCTGATGTAACTTTAGCTCAATGTACATTTTGTATTTCATCTTTTTTGTCGTTGCTGTGTTTGATTTAGACCCGCGCAGCCTGCAGGCCTCCTCCGATAAAACCGGTGAAGAGCGATTTTGACATGATCAAACCCCTCGCCAGAGGTGGCTTTGGGTGAGTAAGACAGACTGCTCTCTTTGTGTTCACACTGACTCTTTGGATAGTGCAGAGAGTCCAGTCAAAGCAGAAACGAACCTGAAGTGTGATGTAGAGTCATTTTGTTCCATGTGGACACTTTCTTCTCAAATTGGAAATTCAGTCATAAAAGCTGCTCACGTTTCCTTTTCTCTCTTGTCCAGGACTGTAAACCTTGTGCGCCACAAGAACACTCGTCAGCTCTTTGCCATGAAGCAGATCAAACTGCGGCACGAGGAACAGAGGGATGAGGTCCTGCTGGAGCGTGACATCCTCACCTTCCTCGACAGCTCTTTTGTCGTCTCCATGTTCTGCTCATTTGAGACTGAGGAGCACATGTACATGGTGATGGAGTATTTAGGAGGTGAGGAGGTTGTTTTGGATCGGTCATACATGCATATACACTAGATCCACTGTACACATCTGGCACACTCCTAGAAGACCTACACATAGCATCTGACCTGTTATGTCTCTCTCTGACCTTGTAGGTGGGGATGTTGCCAGCTTACTGGAACACATTGGGTGTTTTTCTGTGAAAGTGTCCCGCTTCTACATCGCAGAGCTGGTCTTAGCGTTGGAGTACATCCACAGCCATGGCATCATCCACAGGGACCTCAAACCCAACAAGTGAGGCTTTAACCTGTCCCTTTGGAGAGGACATCTTGAACATATTGTGTTATTTTTCCATGTCTGGTTTCAGGCCCCCATCATACGAAACTAGAAAACATGAGGAATTCATCAGAACCAACCATATCATAGCTTGTCACGAACGAGGTTAAATACTGCTCCAAAACTTCCGCTGAATTTTGGCGAGAGGGTTAAAGGGGTCCCTTGACCTCTGACCTCCAGATGTGTGAATGTAAATGGGTTCTCTGGGTACCCAGCGGTCTCCCCTTTACAGACATGCCCACTTTATGATAATCCCACTCAGTCTGGATCAAGTCATAGTCAAGTCAGCGCTCTGACACACTGACAGCTGTTGTTGCCTGTTGGGCTGCAGTTTGCCATGTTATGGTTGGAGCAGATTTTTGATGCTAAAGTCAGAACCTGTGATGGTTTCTGGACAATATCTGTCATTGATTTACAATAATAAATATATGCATACATTTACATAAAGCAGCATACTTGCCCACTATGTAGGAAGTAAGCCCTCAAACTCCCAATGACTTTCCTATTTGTCCCTCTTGCTGTTGAAGTGGACTAATCCTGGCATATAGTGTAACATGAGACATGCTCTGCTTCCCTCCATTGTAGTCTTCTGATCACAACCACTGGACACATCAAGGTGGCTGATTTCGGGTTGTCCAAGTTAGGGTCAGCGAACGTGGCAGTCTGCTTGACTGAGGAAGACTGTCAGCGAGTTGCCAGAGAGTTCAATGATGGAGAGGTTAGTTTCTGCTTTTCTTCACTAATTTAAACTTGTGTAATATTACACATTATATTTTCCTACTTCAATTTCTGTTTCTTCCCCTCTTTCATGTCCTCCTACAGACGTGCGGCACGCCTCTGTTCATGGCCCCGGAAGTGTTCCTGAAGACTGGCTATGGAAAGCCCGTAGACTGGTGGGCCACAGGGATCATTCTCTATAATTTCCTGTATGGCTTCACAGCTTTCGATTATGGCCAGACCAGCGCACTTGTTTACAATGTGATCGAAGGTAAGAATATTTAGCTCCATTCATTATCTTCTCATCACATGCAACCTTTCAACACATTTGGCATTCTAGCAGTTCAGAATGAATCTTTCAGTAACTGTTAACTTTAAAATCTGGCAAAAAGGAGCTTTCATATCTTGTTTCAATTAAATTTGGGATTTCATTTTTTACGCTACATTTCTGATGTTTTCTTCTAAGAATGATGTCATTCAGTCCCTTTGGTGATGTCAATTAAATGTAAATTCATTCATCAAATCAACTGATATGTGCTTGTTGTCCAGATGACATCTCCTGGCCACTTCATAGCGACTATGTAATACCAGAGGATGCCAAGAACCTTGTGAGTCTCCTCTTGGACAAGAACTGCCTGACACGTCTTGGTACAAGTAAGTGACAGCTTTACTAATGACAAACAGTATGAGAAACAGAGAAACTGTGTTTTTATTAGAGTACTAAGTGGTGTCATGGTTAGAGGTGAGCCACATATAAAGTGATAATGTTGTCCATAGAGAGTCTAGACCCTGAGAGCTCCAGAGACCTTTGAAGGCAGTGTGGAGTGTTTGGATCAGGTGTCAGGTCCAACATGTGGAGATGTACAAACTAAATGTTGTCGTGTCCCTTCTTGTCCAGGAGGCGTCGATGAGGTGAAAGGACACCCGTTCTTCCACGACGTGGACTGGAGCGACCTCCATAATCAGACGGCTCCTTATGTCCCCAGACTGGAAAACGAGGAGGACACCAGCTGCTTTCAGGGTAGGTACCAACGCAGACGCACTGACAACAGCTGCGGTCGAAAAGTGTTTTTCTCTTAGGAGGGTTCCTGACGGACTGAAGCTGATTGGAATCTCTAAATGCCAGATAATGCCGTCCCACAATTCCTTGCAGCCGCAACATTTAAAGTGACGCATCATTCTGTTAGGATGATAGAATAAATATGTCAGTCTTTCCCATGACTTAACGCATGTTGGTTGTTGCAGCGTGTCCTCCATTGCTGTCTGACGAATGCCGTGATGATGGTGATGACCAGCACGAATCACCTGCGAAGCCAACAGACTTCTGCTATGTTGCCTTCCGCTTCAAGGAGGTAGGCTACAGTTTTACTCCAGCTCCTCACCTCTCACTGCTGGTTGAGGTTGTATAAATCTGTTTCTCACTATTGAATAAACATTCAATAGAAATAACTGACAGCGGTTTTCTCTTAAATCTCCAGGAGTACGGCAGCCCCCTGCCCCTGTCCGACCACACGGTGAAGAATTGGCAGCCGTTGTCAGAAGAGTCAGAACACAGCGAGGAGGAGGAGGAGGAGGAGTCGGAAGTGCAGGCGATTGATAGAGGTTATGAGAGTTCGCGGAGTCGTGACTACAATCAACATGACTCCACCCCTTCACCTCCTTCCCAATACAACTCTGTCCAAGTGGTCCCAGAGCAAGAGTGCCCGAGTGATGCCCTGCCCCAGGCCACCCAAGCCCTTTACTTCATCCAGAGCCACCTCATTGAGCTGGCCAAAAACTGTGGCAGCACGCTGCAGGACGGCCTGGTCAGCCACAGCTTCTTCATGGAGCTGGAAAATAACCTGGAGAAGCTCCTCCATGTGGTAAGCCTTTGTCATCTTTGAGGCATTTTTTTCCAGCTGATTCACTTGTTTGTACATTTTTAAAACTAAAACAAAAATGAATAGACATTTCAATCTTATTATCAAGGCACTAGGAATATGACTTTACCTACTCAGTACTATGTGATGTATTATAAGGGATCTTGTCTTGGGATCTTATCAACCTGTTTCTCCAAATCCCCAAACTCCCAAAACCACTCTGACTGAAATGATGTTTTAAAGGGGACACATGATGGAAAAACTCACTTTTCAGTGCTTGTGCACATACATTGGACTATCTGCAGTACCTACCAACCCACAAACTACCTTTTTACAGGTGTATTATATTTGTCTCACAAGCCAATCAGAGCAGGCTGAGGTTTTTAAAGAGACAGGCCCTAAAATGGAGCGTCTCAGACAGAGGGTGAATGCAACTCTGACTATTTTTACGACCCAGCAATGACATTTTGGTTTATGTTAAAATTTGCAGTGCAGTGCGTCATAAATATACACAGTGTTGTTACCCATCTTGGCATAAAAATAATTACTAAATAATGTGATTTAATCTAATTAGTTTAATCATTGTTGTTGTACTTGTTCACTTCTATTCTTATGGACTTTAAGACAATATAGAGTTGTAATATGATTGTTTTTATAACTCCACTGGAGGTGAAGTTAAATTTTAAGTATTACACAGTCCCATTGGATCCACTGAAAAAAGGCTGGCTTGTCAAGCTAAAAACAAGGCTGCTTTTCTGATGTAACTTTAGCTCAATGTACATTTTGTATTTCAATTTTTTTGTCGTTCCTGTTTGATTTAGACCCGCATGGCCTCCAGGCTTCCGATGTAGAGCGATCTTCGCCATCTTCCTGCTCGTCATCATCACTGACGGCACGACGACAGTCTCCCTCCTCTTGGCATAAAACAGCCAAGAACTCTCTAGAGAACTCTATATTGTTTTTAAATTATATGTATATTTTTGTAAAAACCTTTGACATCATTAAAACTTATACTAAAACATATTCTAACTTGTATTGCTTTTTTGTCAAGAAAATGCTGTAAGTGTGAATTGTTAGGTGCATCGGGCATATGTCCAAAAACGGACAAAGCTAATGAACTCATTACCAGGCATATGATCAAATACGGTGCCCGAATTTTTCATTGTGTAATTTTAAACTATTCAACAATGAAATGTGTGAGTTTCATCAACTTACCATGCTTAGTTTTGATGTTTTATCCAGAAATATAAGTCAGTCAAACTACATGGGTGTCTTTTTTGGGCTTCAGATAAAACAGGAAGTTGGATGTGCACAAGGTCTCTGGTTATTGGTCAAATGCCACAGTGGAGGGATCGGTGATGTAGGGTGATCTCTTCTGATTGGCTGAGTGAGGACCACATGCCTCTTGACCTTACTGAGGTACAGGAGGGTGGCCATATGTAAAGTGTGCGGAAATTACCAAAAATAGTCACTTGTCTGATAAAGGGTTGCAACAACATCTCTATTCATATTTACTCTTTGATCTTTATTTTATTGTCTCTATTTGTGAAACTGTGACCATCATCAGATTAAAGCCTACTTATAAAGAGCCAATGCAAAATGTCAATATGGTCTGCGGTGGCAGAATCACACTCTATGAATGATTTATGAGCAACATCTCTTGAACGACCGACACAGAATTAGAGCAGTTACAACAGATTAGACCAGTCAGAGATTTGTTATGTACCAGTATAGAGCGCTGCAGGGATGACTTATTTTTTTAGGCCAACCCAGAAGTTAGAATCGCACCGGTTCCCTCAACAAAAAGCCGATGGGATTTTTGCAGAAACATGAACACCACTTTTATGATTTCTGAGGCCTCAATGCAATTGGCAGAAGCTAACGTTATAGGTTCTAAACAAACTACACCACGGTCACATGCGGCTGTAAAGTTGTCATGATGACGTTTTGTCGTCTCATTTAGCCATCGAAGCGTCTCCTGCCACTCCGGAACCAGAAGAACGATGTTCATCAATGAAACAACGGTTCTGGTGGTCGGTTATGGAGAAAGAGGTGGGGGGAGTACGTGGTGGCGTGCCCAGTCTGTGCCCGGAACAAGTCCTCACATCGCCCTCCGTCTGGTCGACTTCATCCACTTCTCGTGCCTCATCGCTCCTGGTCCGACAGATCCTCAGACTTTGTTACCGGTCATCTGGTCTCTGATGGTAACACAGCTATCCTCACTATTGTGTGGAAAACGGCGGAGGTTATGTTGCTCCGTGTGTTTTGACGTCATGGTTTTCCCAGAGATGTGGTGTCGGACCGGGGGCCGCAGTTCATTTTCAGGTTTTGGGAGAAGTTTTGGGCCCAGCTGGGCGCATCAGTCCGGGTACCACCCCCAATCCAATGGCCAGATGGAGAGGCTGAATGAGGATTTGGAGGCGGGTCTCAGATGCCTCGTTTCTCAGAATCCCACTACCTGGAGTAGTGGGTTTCTCAAGGGAATACACAGCGCAACAGAACATTGCGCACATTTAAGTCACTACCAATACTATAAAATGTTTTTATTATTATATTAACAATAGCAGGAGCCGACATTATAGGTTATAAACAAACTACACCAGGGTTACAAGAGGCTGTAAAGTCATCGTGATAACGTTTTGTTGTCTCATTAAGCCACTTTTTAGCAACTGCCTTTTAAAAGACAAGTTAGGGCTTCAAAATTCATGAGTGGGGCATTTATTGATGTATTTTATAGTATGTCATGAAACAAATTGTTAAAATCTCTTCAGCTTGAGTTAACCACAGATCTGATTTCAGGCATCTAATTAAAAACCCATTCAAAAACCAGTTTGCTGTTTTGTTGACTTCCAGACGAGGGAACTGGAAGTGCCAAAATGATAACTCATTTCTGGGTTTAAGGATGATAACAAGGAAGATTATGTCAGTCCTGTAGCTCTATTTTTTTAATACTGGCCATGTTTACACATACACACAAATAATAACTGTAATGCAGGTATTACAGGCTGTTTTATATCTATGAATGACTTGGAGATTTTAAAGCAAGGCCTTTTCCTATCTGTCTCATTCTGCCAGCTCAATGGATCAGGGCCATAATCAGTGTTATTAATTACACCTGTCAGATCAGACATAATATAATATAATATAATATAATATCTAAATAAATAAATGAAAGACCTAACTCTCAGTGTATGTGTGTATAAGCAGTGGTGGCTCTGACCCATTTAAGCCACGGGGGCCGAACTGGGGCCAGCTGTTCTTTCAAGGGGCCAGTTTGATGAAAGCAAGACTAACTTTTACTGAACTGTGGCTACAAGTGGAAAGTTGCAGGATAATGATCAATGCACAGTGTAACAGTAGCACAAGTAGACGTTAGTCACCACCAACTACAGCTCATACATAGCAACACAATACATGAGGTTATTATCTTGAGCAATGACGTGTTTCATTGAAATCAACTTTTAATTTGTGTTTTTGAGTGAAGTGCTGCTACCCCATAAAGGATATGAGGTGGTTTAGGGATGTAGAAGAAGCAGGCTGATAAGCACGGGTTGTGCAAAAAAAAAAAGTTTACTGAAACAAAGGGCAAATAAAACTAAATTGAACTGAAAAAAAAAACACCAATCAAAAGAAGCTGCAGTTTTACCTTCTCAGCCTCACCTTACCAGAAAACACCACCTGCCCAGGTGAGCACAGGCCCTGTCTAGAGCCAGTGATTGGCCCGACTCCGTATGTGGATGTAAAAAGCTTATTGTAAGGCACATGTGTCAAACTCAAGGCTCCTGGGCCAAATTAGGCCCGGCACCTCATTGGTCTACGAGGGCTTGCAAAGAATATATTATACTTATCATACAAGTCTATGCCGCTTTAGAGAAGTATGGTGTCCTTAAACTACATGTCCCACAATGCATCTCCATTTTGTTACATGCGTACTGAAACATCTCAATATCACCAGTTTCCAGCACGGCGCTCTAGCCGAGTGATGGAGACGTAAAAACAATATGATTAGTATCACAAATAAAAGTTGATGCTGAGGGAAGGAAATTTAATGAGACGGGAAGAGAATCCATGTTAGTGCTTAATGGAGACGAGCTGGTACGTCTATAAATTGTTTGATAATATTTGTATGATGGTAAAAAAAAAGACCTTTATTATTCACTTGAGAATAATTTTTGATCTTTGATGGATGAGTAATGATGGTTTCTGAATCTCATAAATTCATGGGATTTATGTTATTATAACACATAGAAATGTGTGTGTGCCCACATACAGTACTTTTGTGCCTATGTACATGCATATATATTGAGGCACAAGCATGTTTTTTTACTCATTTAAAGAAACATATTCCATTTCTACCAATAGATCCTGCTTAATGTTACCGTACTTGAGTATATGTACGGTAGTATTCCACCACTGAAATCAGCCAACCATAAGAAATGATGTGATATGAAGTATAGAATGTCACGGCGGGTTAGGCAGGCAGACTCAGACTCAGATGCACAACTCAGAGAGGAGTAGATTCAAACAACGCTGAGGTTTATTACAAAAACAGGTCGGTACACGTGAAGGCAGCACTTACAGTTCAAACAAGTCCAGGTAGTCAGGCAAAAGGCAGGGTCAAAAAACAGGCAGAGTTTCGGTACACAGAATATCAAAAACACTAGGAATAACGCTGGTAGGTTTGTCACGAGGGAACACAACGAACTGGCACAGGAGGAAAGGGAGACGCTGTTTAAATACCAGTGAGGGAGGTGACTAACTATGGACAGGTGGAAGTAATCAGGGGTGGGGGAGACGATCAGACGCAGGTGACTGGTGCAGGTAACTAGGTCAGGAGGAGGTGCTCAAATGTGAAGGCGGGAAGCATGCAGGGCAGGGAGTGAAGTGAACTGCAGCGAGAGGAGAGGTTAAACATGTCAAAATAAAACAGGATGTGCATCAACATAAAAGCATGCAACACTGAACACAAAGCCTAAGTCCTGCGGGACGTTACATAGAAAGCCATCACCATGAACGGTGTTCCAGTCCATTATTTAATGCAGTTATTTGTCTCTTAAAAGCCTCCTCTATTATTACCTCCTTCACATAAACAACGGTGTTTTTCTAAATTATGACTCCTGTAAATTATTTTAGGAGTGTCTACTCTCTGTTGTGGTACCTCAACTGAAAATCAAATAACTCACAAAGGTGGGATGTACTTGTTTTCATGATGACAGTTAAGCTACAAGAGCTCCCCATGTCAATATTAGTGTTTACATTCACACTCAACTGTGACTCGGTTTGGTACTTCTGAGGATGGATGGTTAATCACAGGCCTGGACCGCCATCATGGATGAGAAATTTGGAGCAGATCTGACAAAGTACACTAAAGTTACAACAACTTCCTGTTACATGGCGAATCACGCCAAATGGCCGCCATGCTACGGCAACGCCATTCAGCAAAAACTCAGTCTTCACAATAGAGCTTTTTCACAGCAGCCATATTGACCCAGATTATTTGCCCCGTGGCACTAATAATAATAATAATAATAAAATAGAAAATTTCTTTGCAGAAATTTCGATAGTGCCACGGGGGCTACTGCCGGGATGTGTACATAGTGATTAGATTCTCGATAGATTTCAAATAATTAATATTCAGTGAATGTAACCGAGTGGTTGTAGAGACTAGAAAACCTTATGGTTACCATGGAGGGGCGTGGTCACAAACCCTGCTGCTGTCTGTACGTTTGAACAAAGAGGTAGAAAACTTATGTTCAGCTCAACTGCACAATTTATTTTGCCATAACAAAAAACAGACAATCAACTACTGACTTTCAGAAATGAAAACAATTAATACAAATATTTCAAGCAGGGCACACCTCCAGCAGTCATTTTTCATGTATCTATTTATACAACAATCTGTGCCCTCGCAACCTCAACTGTGTGTAAAACAAAGTCACAAAGAATGATGACGTGTCATGTGAGAGGAAAGTTTTGCATCAGTGATGATCTTCCACGTTATCCGCAAAAACACAAAAAATAGACATCTGTTGGACGGCGTTATGGCAGCATGACTTAAATAAAGCTCATAGAGGTAGAGTACAGTCATTGTCTCTTGTGTGTCTTCTGCTGGGTTACTGTCCTCATATGTGGTCCTCTGGGGGTCTTCTTCCAAGATCTCTGCTCATCCTCCCTCAAGTGTTAAACATATTATTCAATTACAATTTTCAAAAAATCTTTAAGCGTGTGTGAATAAGTGCTTTAACAGTATTTTGAATATTCACACGCATATGCACACTTAACCCTCAGACCTTTCTTTTTTATATCAATATGTGCTGTTTGTGGCCAAAGGTGGCCACGAACAAACTGAGTCCATATTTTTTTTTTTTTTTTTTTTAAATCTTATGTTGTGAGCTACTTTCTCTGCAACATCAATTCTTGTCATAAGTATAAACTATTCATTCCTTTTAAATTTTTTAACTCTTCAAATGCCAGTTTGTTTGCACAATACCCTTGCTGGAAAACAGCCTCAACAGTGACCATTTATTATATTCTCAGTGCTACTGGTATTACAAATAGTACAGGTCACTGATAAACACTACTTTTTATTATGCATTTTTATTTTTTGTGCAGTGATACAAAAACAAAAACTCCCTCTCGTTGTGCTCTTGACCAAAAATGGCCACCTCATAGCAGGTTAGCTGTTTCCACGGAGGAGGGTAACGTCGGGAGAGCGATAAAATGGGCCGCTTTAGAAAACCTGTCCACCACTGTGAGTATAACAGCGTTACCTTGGGAGTCAGGCAGTCCAGTAATAAAGTCCAAAGCGATGTGGGACCAAGGGTGGCGGCCAGGAATGGGCAGAGAGCACAAGAGACCAGCAGAGGCCTGATGTTGGGCTTTACTGTGTGCGCAAACTGTGCAGGCAGCCACGTACTCCCGGGTGTCAGCGTCCATAGCAGGCCACCAGAAAAGCCTCTTTAGGACCAGCAAGGTTCGTTTGGCACCAGGATGACAGGGGAACTGGGCAGTGTGGGCCCATTGAAGGACCTGGGGTCAGACTGTTAATTGCGCTGTTGCCTGGGTCAGGATTCTGAAGGTGTCATGGACGACTCCTTCAATGTCCCTGGTTAAGGCGGCAACCACACGTTTGTTGAGGATGATCGACTCAGGGGCTGGACTGGACTCGGGATCAGAATGCTGCCGGGAGAGTACATCAGGTTTGGTATTTCTTGATATTGGACAACAAGTAAGGGTAAAGTTGAATTGACTGAAGAAAAGCGCCCATCTAGCCTGTCTGGAATTCAATCTGTTAGCAGTTTTTATGGACGCTAAATACTTGCTCAGCTCAGCCCCCTCCAACCAGTGCCTCCACTCCTCCAAAGCCGACTTGACCGCTAGCGACTCACGGTTGCCAACGTCATACTTGCACTCCAGAGGTGAGAGACGCCTAGACTAGAAGGCTGCAGACGATTGGCGGGACCGTAGCGTTGTCTTAATATATCCCCACCCCAGTGTCAGAAGCATCGACATGTTCAGAATCCATCATCAATCAGGAGATGAGCAGATAACAGCTCTGTGTGTGTGTGTAAGTAACTGGACTATAAACTAAAGCCAACTGTTAAACACACGAAGTTTATCACTGAGTCGTGCTAGCAGACCATACTGGCACTCTATTGAAGCCTCTCACGTTAAGCCCTGGAACACACGCCTGAGCAGCGTGTGGCGGCTGTGTTACCTGATGTTTTTCATTTTGGTGTCCATGTTAACAGGTTAGAGCGTTCACGCTGCTCGCACTAGACGTACATCTGAGGTGCGTCTCAGCTGTGTGTCTTCTAGAGATTCGATGTCTCGTCTATTTTTGACGCGAGCCACGCGGATTTCAAGACAGAGAAAGTGATTAGTTGACTGTCTATTGACATCATATCAGCAACATTACTACATTTTCAATGTATATATCAGGAATTGTCACAGACATGAAAAAAGTCAAGTTGTATTTTTAAATCAACACTTCCTGCTGTCATTTCAAAATAAAACCCTTCAAGCATTTTTCTGTGGACAGAACTCCGTCATTTGTTAACACACTGCTTTTATTCTGAAATAGTGCAGGGCAGTGCTGTAGAACTTGCAATGACTTGCAGGGCTCCATGAATGAATATAGTACAGGATTTTAATTGTGTATTATTAGTATTATTTACATGTCATGTGCGCCATGTGCTCGTCAGGCGTGCAGTGTGTTCCATAAGCCAGGGACACATTGGCAACGCAACGGTGATGACATGGAAACGGCGAGGCTTGTTTTTGATTTTGGCGTCCATGTTAAGAGGTTAGGTTGTTCAGACAGTATACGGAGCTGCACAGATCAGGCGCATCACTTCTAGAGAATAGAAACCTCGCCAAGAAAACAGACAGGAACTGATCATTTTGCACTGTATTGACGTTATACTTGCACTATTAATTATATCTACTAATAAAGTATTTCTAAAGCAGCAGGAGAGGAGCCATTACCTTGCCTGTCAGTCTTTACCCTCAGCAGAGAAAAGCTATGTATGTCTGTGTGTGTGTGTGTAACTGGACTATAAACTTGACATAAAACACACTAAACAATGGAGATTAGCACTGAGTCATATTAGCTCATCACATTAGCACACTGTTTAAGCTTCAACATGTCAGCAGAAAACAACCACTCTGTTACACATCCAACTGGAGAACTGGGTGAACATGTAGTTCACTATTTCCATTATTAAACAGAACAACACAACCATACAGCTCCTGAATTCAACTTAGTGTCTAAATAAAGTCTTTCTAATGTAGCAGGAGAAGCTCACTAATGGTAGTTAGCATGCTAACCATTCATTCAAACTCAACAGAACTCATCAACAAAAATAAAACTCATCAATAGCATGTAATTAATCTGTCCACTGTTCAATCAATCATTCACTCTTGTTTCGTATAATACAAATCCTTTATATGGAAAGTTGAAGAAATATGAACTAGCTTACAGATGAATCAGAGAAGAGCTACTGCTTCACTTGTGGTCAGCAGAGTCCTCTTTCTGATGCAGTCTGTCATCTTTGTATGTAGCGTCAAAAATGCCAAAGTCAGATAGTCTATTCTATATTAGTCTATTTCTATATAGTACTACAGTCTATTTCTATACTATTTATCTATAGTAGATGTACACACAAAATAATATTTAATATAATTTCTGAAGCATTTTATGCATCCAAACTTTCCCCCCTTTCCTCATGTCTCACAACTGTGGTGTCAATGTTGAAACGATTTAGATCCGTTCATCAAACAGCTCATCCGGCCCGGATCCGATTTGGATCCATTTATAAAGTAGATGATTCAGATTCTTATTCAAAATGGCCAAAAAATAATCCAAAAACACAAGTCATTACAGACTGTAAATGCATTTAAGTTACTACCGGAAAAAGGAAATGCTACCATAAATCATATAAAACCTTTTTTATTTAATTAAAATCTTCATGAACACAGTGAGGAACACCTTGAGGGAATTTCATTGCATAAAAACATCCAAATGAACTGAAGGATGAACTGAAGGATGATTCAACACTATTTATGGACCTCAGTATGCAGAAATATCCAGATACATCATTTTTACAATATGTGAATAATGTCTGTAAAGGGGACACTCTCAGTACACAAGGTCAAGGGACCCCTTTGAAAATGTCCATGCCTGTTTTTCCTTGCCAAAATTTAGCCCAAATTTGGAGCGTTATTTAGCAATGTTCTCAACATGGCAGCATAACATGGTTGGTATCAATGGATTCCTACGGTTTTCAAGTTTGATATGACATAGGATTACTCCAGCCTGAAAACTGAACCTACCACAGCCTCCAGAAAACAGTCAGAGGGTTAAATACTGGTCGGCTCAGCAGGGATGCTAACAGTGGCACGCTTCCTCGAGCTCCCCCAATCTGCAGCATGGTTGAACCACCGTATGGCGTGTTTTGAAATGTCAGCATCAGTGGCGGCACAGCATCTGTAAACACATAAACAGATTATCATACAACATTTCATGAACCCTCATAGCAAACACCAGTTTCTATGTTTTAAAAGGCGACACATAACCACTAAATGTAGCCACAAGGGGGCACAAGCCAGTGTCTTATTGTGCCGGTCCCAACCCCGGATAAATACAGAGGGTTGTGTCAGGAAGGGAATCCGTCGTAAAACTTTTGCCAAATCAAACATGCGAATCAAATCTGTGACTTCCATACCGGATCGGTCGAGGCCCGGGTTAACAACGACCGCCATCCGTGCTGTTCATGTACAAAGTGCTGGTGGAAGTTTGACTACTGTTCGTCGAAGAAGGAGAGGAGGAAGGTGTGTTCGTAGGAAGAGAGAAAAGAGGAACGCCAAGAATATAAGACTGAGAGTAGGGACTTTGAGTGTTGGAACTATGACAGGAAAAGGTAGAGAGTTGGTTGACATGATGCAGAGGAGGAAGGTAGACATACTGTGTGTCCAGGAGTCCAGGTGGAAAGGTAGCAAGGCTAACAGTTTAGGAGCAGGGTTCAAGTTGTTCTACCACGGTGTAGACAGGAAGAGAAATGGAGTAGGAGTTATCTTGAAGGAGGAGTTTGCTAGGAATGTCCTGGAGGTAAAAAGAGTATCAGATAGAGTGAGTCTGAAGCTGGAAATCGAAGGTGTGATGTTCAATGCTGTTAGTGGGTATGCTCCACAGGTAGGATGTGAGTTGAAGGAGAAGGAGAGATTCTGGTTGGACCTTGATGAAGTGATGCAGAGCATCCCTAGAAGAGAGAGAGCTGTCATTGGTGCAGATTTTAATGGACATGTTGGTGCAGGAAACAGAGATGATGAGGAGATGATGGGCAGGTTTGGTATCCAGGAGAGGAACGCAGAAGGACAGATGGTGGTTGACTTTGCAAAAAGGATGGAAATGGCTATAGTGAATACTTTCTTCCAGAAGAGGCAGGAACATAGGGTGACCTATAAGAGTGGAGGTAGGAGCACACAGGTAGACCACATCTTGTGTAGACGGTGTAATCTGAAAGAGATCAGTGACTGCAAAGTAGTGGTAGGCCAGAGCGTAGCCAGACAGCATAGGATGGTGGTGTGTAGGATGACTCTGGTAGTGAGGAAGATGAAGAGGGCAAAGGCAGATTAGAGGACGAAATGATGGAAGCTGAAAAAGGAAGAGTGCATGACTTTTAGGAAGGAGTTGAGACAGGCTCTGGGTGGTCAGGAGGTGTTTCCAGACGACTGGACAACTACAGCTAATGTGATCAGGAAGACAGGTAGGAGAGTACTTGGTGTGTCCACTGGAAGGAAAGTAGATAAGGAGACTTGGTGGTGGAATGAGGATGTGCAGGAGTGTATACAGAGAAAGAGGTTAGCTAAGAAGAAGTGGGACACTGAGAGGACTGAAGAGAGGAGACAAGAGTACAGGGAGATGCAGTATAGGGTGAAAGTAGAGGTAGCAAAGGCAAAACAAGGGGCGTACGACGACTTGTATGCTAGGTTGGACAATAAGGAGGGAGAGACTGATCTATACAGGTTGGCGACACAGAGAGACAGAGATGGGAAGGACGTGCAGCAGGTTAGGCTGATTAAGGATAGGGATGGACGTGTATTGACAGGTGCCAGTAGTGTGATGGGAAGATGGAAAGAGTACTTTGAAGAGTTGATGAATGAGGAAAATGAGAGAGAACGAAGAGTAGAAGAGGGGACTGTTGTGGACCAGGAAGTAGCAAACATTAGTCAGGATGAAGTGAGGAGGGCATTGAAGAGGATGAAGAGTGGAAGGCACTTGGTCCTGATGATATACCTGTGGAGGTATGGAAGTGTCTAGGAGAGGTGGCAGTAGAGTTTCTGACTGGGTTGTTCAACAGGATCTTAGATAGTGAGAAGATGCCTGAGGAATGGAGGAGAAGTGTGCTGGTGCAGAGGAATACAGCTGATGAGCCATACAAATGAAGTTATGGGAAAGAGTAGTTGAAGGACAGAAGTGAGCATTTGTGAGCAGCAGTATGGTTTCATGCTAAGAAAGAGTACTACAGATACTACAGTATTTGCTTCGAGGATGTTGATAGAGAAGTACAGAGAAGGTCAGAGGGAGCTACACTGTGTCTTTGTAGACCTGGAGAAAGCTGATGACAGGGTGCCCAGAGAGGAACTGTGGTATTGTATGAGGAAGCCTGTAGTGGCAGAGAAGGATGTTAGAGTGGTGCAGGACATGTATGAGGACTGTAAGACAGTGGTGAGGTGTGCTGTAGGTGGGACAGAGGAGTTCAAGGTGGAGGTGGGACTGCATCAGGGATCAGCTCTGAGCCCCTTCTTGTTCGCTATGGTGATGGTCAGGCTGACGGACGAGGTTAGACAGGAATCTCCATGGACTATGATGCTTGCAGATGACATCGTGATCTGCAGTGAGAGCAGGGAACAGGTGGAGGAGAAGCTAGAAAGGTGGAGGTTTGCCCTGCAAAGGAGAGGAATGAAGGTTAGCTGCAGCAAGACGGAGTACATGTGTGTGAATGAAAGGGACCCAAGTGGAAGAGTGAGGTTACAGGGTGGAGAGATAAAGAAGGTGGAGGATTTTAAGTACTTAGGGTCAACAGTCCAGAGCAATGGAGAGTGTGGAAAAGAGATGAAGAAGCGTGTACAGGCAGGCTGGAACGGGTGGAGAAAAGTGTCAGGTGTGATGTGTGATAGAAGAGTTTCAGCTAAAATGAAAGGAAAGGTGTAGAAAACTGTGGTGAGACCAGCGATGCTGTTTGGTTTAGAGACAGTGTCACTGAGGAAAAGACAGGAGGCAGAGCTGGAGGTAGCAGAGATGAAGATGCTGAGGTTCTCTTTAGGAGTGACCAGGATGGATCGGATCAGGAATGAGTCCATCAGAGGGACAGCACATGGTAGAGGTTTTGGAGATAAAGTCAGAGAGGCCAGACTGAGATGGTCTGGACATGTCCAGAGGAGAGATAGTGAATATATTGGTAGAAGGATGCTGAGTTTTGAACTGCCAGGCAGGAGGCCTAGAGGAAGACCGAAGAGGAGGTTTATGGATGTAGTGAAAGAGGACATGAAGGTAGTTGCTGTGAGAGAAGAGGATACAGGAGACAGGATTAGATGGAGGCAACAGATTCGCTGTGGCGACCCCTGGAGGGAAAAGCCGAAAGGAGAAGAAGACACATAACCACTAGCTTTTAGACTGAAAGGCTGCTGTCTGACATGGGAAGGTTCTCTATGCAATATTCAGAGCATTAATATATCATCAACTATTGTCTGTGTAAAGATATAGAGGAGTAATGTCTAGCTAAGCAGAGAATGAAGAAATATGATCCAGGAAGGCTGGTTGGAGTGAAATAGCGATGCATTTTAAGGCTATTAGATGACAAAAAAACATATAATCGTTTATTATTCTAAGAAGAAGGATTTTACAACTCTGAAAAGTTGTCATGACAAAAAGTATTTTATCCTGCATGACATAAACAGTAAAGTCAGAGTCTACCAGAAATGTGCATGTGCTAGTATCTTGACCAACTGAGTGGTTTGCCAGATGATGCTGTGTTGCAGCCATACTTGAGCCTGGTTCAACATTTTATCCAGATATACCCTGCAGTGTTTTCTGAAGCACCACCACTGCATGTGTCGATACAGTGGTTTCGATCAAATGAATTATCAGGGCTGTGTTTTTTTTTCTCGAGTGCTGATGTCAGTTTGAACACTGCTGAGTGACTTAAAATTGATTTTAATATTTATGACAATTACTTACGCAGGCACAACATCTTCGATGTCATCTGGCTGACAGACTTTTCCCCATTTATCCTTCTGCCAACATCATCATGGAACATGTGGGCGAGGATGATCCATATCACACGTTTTGTGTCATGGCCCCGATGGTTGCCAGGGAGGAAATCTAAAAAAGGATCAAAAAAAGTCCTGTCAATATCTTAGAATTTACAGAACGTTTTTAAAATATATTTTTATCAGACAGGGTATAAATATCCAGTGTTAATTGCATGTTTTCTTCTCAAAGACCCAAGGGAGATGTCATCCTATACGAGCACCCCATTTTGAGCCTAATTGTAGTGCATTACCTCGACCCTGTACCACTGTCAGGATGTAACAGAGGTTTAGATGAAAACAGGACATCCTCTGGCAGACCCTCCATTCGATTACAGTCAATCTTCAAAACGTTCTTTAGCACCACATCTGTTATAAAACCAAGACTACAAGAATGTTTCTCTCAAAGATCTACCAAAAGTTTCTTCAGTCTCAAAAAACCTATAGAGTAGCTCATTTGAAAAGCATAATTTAATGTATTGGAGTAGTCTGTGCATGTTCATATTACTATGGTTTTGTGTTTGAATTAATCTGATATTTATTACAGAATCAACAACTACTGACCAACAATCTGTTTCCACTCTGCTAGAAATTCAATATTTAGTGTATATATTAGCAGAGATCATGTAAAGTTTCATGAGGCTGTGCAGCTCATTTTATACAGTGAGCTCAATGTAATGGCTCCTATGAGGACTAACTTCATCACACATGAATCCAGTTGGACTCATTGGATTCACCAGAGTCTCAGCTTTACACTGAGACCCAGTTTATGGGATTCAACACTGTTTATGGACCTCAGTATGCAGAAATATCCAGATACATCATTTTTACAATATGTGAATAATGTCTGTAAAGGGGACACTCTCAGTACACAAGGTCAAGGGACCCCTTTGAAAATGTCCATGCCCGTTTTTCCTTGCCAAAATTTAGCCCAAATTTGGAGCATTGTTTAGCAATGTTCTCAACATGGCAGCATAACATGGTTGGTATCAATGGATTCCTAAGGTTTTCAAGTTTGATATGACATAGGATTACTCCAGCCTTAAAACTGAACCTACCACAGCCTCCAGAAAACAGTCAGAGGGTTAAATACTGGTCGGCTCAGCAGGGATGCTAACAGTGGCACGCTTCCTCGAGCTCCCCCAATCTGCAGCATGGTTGAACCACCGTATGGCGTGTTTTGAAATGTCAGCATCAGTGGCAGCACAGGAGACGGCACAGCATCTGTAAACACATAAACAGATTATCATACCACATTGCATGAACCCTCATAGCAAACACCAGTTTCTATGTTTTAAAAGGCTACACATAACCACTAAATGTAGCCACAAGGGGGCACAAGCCAGTGTCTTATTGTGCCGGTCCCAACCCCGGATAAATACAGAGGGTTGTGTCAGGAAGGGCATCCGTCGTAAAACTTTTGCCAAATCAAACATGCGAATCAAATCTGTGACTTCCATACCGGATCGGTCGAGGCCCGGGTTAACAACGACCGCCATCGGTGCTGTTCACGTACAAAGTGCTGGTGGAAGTTTGACTACTGTTCGTCGAAGAAGGAGAGGAGGAAGGTGTGTTCGTTGGAAGAGAGAAAAGAGGAACGCCAAGAATATAAGACTGAGAGTAGGGACTTTGAGTGTTGGAACTATGACAGGAAAAGGTAGAGAGTTGGTTGACATGATGCAGAGGAGGAAGGTAGACATACTGTGTGTCCAGGAGTCCAGGTGGAAAAGGTAGCAAGGCTAACAGTTTAGGAGCAGGGTTCAAGTTGTTCTAGCATGGTGTAGACAGGAAGAGAAATGGAGTAGGAGTTATCTTGAAGGAGGAGTTTGCTAGGAATGTCCTGGAGGTAAAAAGAGTATCAGATAGAGTGAGTCTGAAGCTAGAAATCGAAGGTGTGATGTTCAATGCTGTTAGTGGGTATGCTCCACAGGTAGGATGTGAGTTGAAGGAGAAGGAGAGATTCTGGTTGGACCTTGATGAAGTGATGCCGAGCATCCCTAGAAGAGAGAGAGCTGTCATTGGTGCAGATTTTAATGGACATGTTGGTGCAGGAAACAGAGATGATGAGGAGATGATGGGCAGGTTTGGTATCCAGGAGAGGAACGCAGAAGGACAGATGGTGGTTGACTTTGCAAAAAGGATGGAAATGGCTATAGTGAATACTTTCTTCCAGAAGAGGCAGGAACATAGGGTGACCTATAAGAGTGGAGGTAGGAGCACTCAGGTAGACCATATCTTGTGTAGACGGTGTAATCTGAAAGAGATCAGTGACTGCAAAGTAGTGGTAGGCCAGAGCGTAGCCAGACAGCATAGGATGGTGGTGTGTAAGATGACTCTGGTGGTGAGGAAGATGAAGAGGGCAAAGGCAGAGTAGAGGACGAAATGGTGGAAGCTGAAAAAGGAAGAAAGGAGTTAGAAGGAGGCTGAAGTGCATGACTTTTAGGAAGGGGGTGAGAGAGGCTCTGGGTGGTCAAGATGTGTTTCCAGACGACTGGACAACTACAGTTAATGTGATCAGGGAGACAGGTAGGAGAGTACTTGGTGTGTCCACTGGAAGGAAAGTAGATAAGGAGACTTGGTGGTGGAATGAGGATGTGCAGGAGTGTATACAGAGAAAGAGGTTAGCTAAGAAGAAGTGGGACACTGAGAGGACTGAAGAGAGGAGACAAGAGTACAGGGAGATGCAGTATAGGGTGAAAGTAGAGGTAGCAAAGGCAAAACAAGGGGCGTACAACGACTTGTATGCTTGGTTGGACAATAAGGAGGGAGAGACTGATCTATACAGGTTGGCGAGACAGAGAGACAGAGATGGGAAGGACGTGCAGCAGGTTAGGCTGATTAAGGATCGGGATGGACTTGTATTGACAGGTGCCAGTAGTGTGATGGGAAGATGGAAAGAGTACTTTGAAGAGTTGATGAATGAGGAAAATGAGAGAGAACGAAGAGTAGAAGAGGGGACTGTTGTGGACCAGGAAGTAGCAAACATTAGTAAGGATGAAGTGAGGAGGGCATTGAAGAGGATGAAGAGTGGAAAGGCACTTGGTCCTGATGATATACCTGTGGAGGTATGGAAGTGTCTCGGAGAGGTGGCAGTAGAGTTTCTGACTGGGTTGTTCAACAGGATCTTAGATAGTGAGAAGATGCCTGAGGAATGGAGGAGAAGTGTGCTGGTACAGAGGAATACAGCTGATGAGCCATACAAATGAAGTTATGGGAAAGAGTAGTTGAAGGACAGAAGTGAGCATTTGTGAGCAGCAGTATGGTTTCATGCTAAGAAAGAGTACTACAGATACTACAGCATTTGCTTTGAGGATGTTGATAGAGAAGTACAGAGAAGGTCAGAGGGAGCTACACTGTGTCTTTGTAGACCTGGAGAAAGCTGATGACAGGGTGCCCAGAGAGGAACTGTGGTATTGTATGAGGAAGTCTGTAGTGGCAGAGAAGGATGTTAGAGTGGTGCAGGACATGTACGAGGACTGTAAGACAGTGGTGAGGTGTGCTGTAGGTGGGACAGAGGAGTTCAAGGTGGAGGTGGGACTGCATCAGGGATCAGCTCTGAGCCCCTTCTTGTTCGCTATGGTGATGGTCAGGCTGACAGACGAGGTTAGACAGGAATCTCCATGGACTATGATGCTTGCAGATGACATCGTGATCTGCAGTGAGAGCAGGGAACAGGTGGAGGAGAAGCTAGAAAGGTGGAGGTTTGCCCTGGAAAGGAGAGGAATGAAGGTTAGCCGCAGCAAGACGGAGTACATGTGTGTGAATGAGAGGGACCCAAGTGGAAGAGTGAGGTTACAGGGTGGAGAGATAACGAAGGTGGAGGATTTTAAGTACTTAGAGTCAACAGTCCAGAGCAATGGAGAGTGTGGAAAAGAGGTGAAGAAGCGTGTACAGGCAGGCTGGAACGGGTGGAGAAAAGTGTCAGGTGTGATGTGTGATAGAAGAGTTTCAGCTAAAATGAAAGGAAAGGTGTAGAAAACTGTGGTGAGACCAGCGATGCTGTTTGGTTTAGAGACAGTGTCACTGAGGAAAAGACAGGAGGCAGAGCTGGAGGTAGCAGAGATGAAGATGCTGAGGTTCTCTTTCGGAGTGACCAGGATGGATCGGATCAGGAATGAGTCCATCAGAGGGACAGCACATGGTAGAGGTTTTGGAGATAAAGTCAGAGAGGCCAGACTGAGATGGTCTGGACATGTCCACAGGAGAGACAGTGAATGCTGAGTTTTGAACTGCCAGGCAGGAGGCCTAGAGGAAGACCGAAGAGGAGGTTTATGGATGTAGAGAAATAGGACATGAAGGTAGTTGCTGTGAGAGAAGAGGACACAGGAGACAGGATTAGATGGAGGCAACGGATTCGCTGCGGCGACCCCTGGAGGGAAAAGCCGAAAGGAGAAGAAGACACATAACCACTAGCTTTTAGACTGAAAGGCTGCTGTCTGACATGGGAAGGTTCTCTATGCAATATTCAGAGCATTAATATATCATCAACTATTGTCTGTGTAAAGATATAGAGGAGTAATGTCTAGCTAAGCAGAGAATGAAGAAATATGATCCAGGAAGGCTGGTTGGAGTGAAATAGCGATGCATTTTAAGGCTATTAGATGACAAAACACCATATAATCGTTTATTATTCTAAGAAGAAGGATTTTACAACTCTGAAAAGTTGTCATGACAAAAAGTATTTTATCCTGCATGACATAAACAGTAAAGTCAGAGTCTACCAGAAATGTGCACGTGCTAGTATCTTGACCAACTGAGTGGTTTGCGAGATGATGTTGTGTTGCAGCCATACTTGAGCCTGGTTCAACATTTTATCCAGATATACCCTGCAGTGTTTTCTGAAGCACCACCACTGCATGTGTCGATACAGTGGTTTCGATCAAATGAATTATCAGGGCTGTGTTTTTTTTTCTCGAGTGCTGATGTCAGTTTGAACACTGCTGAGTGACTTAAAATTGATTTTAATATTTATGACAATTACTTACGCAGGCACAACATCTTCGATGTCATCTGGCTGACAGACTTTTTCCCATTTATCCTTCTGCCAACATCATCATGGAACATGTGGGCGAGGATGATCCATATCACACGTTTTGTGTCATGGCCCCGATGGTTGCCATGCCAGGGAGGAAATCTAAAAAAGGATCAAAAAAGTCCTGTCAATATCTTATAATTTACAGAACATTTTTAAAATATATTTTTATCAGACAGGGTATAAATATCCAGTGTTAACTGCATGTTTTCTTCTCAAAGACCCAAGGGAGAAGTTATCCTATACGAGCACCCCATTTTGAGCCTAATTGTAGTGCATTACCTCGACCCTGTACCACTGTCAGAATGTAACAGAGGTTTAGATGAAAACAGGACATCCTCTGGCAGACCCTCCATTCGATTACAGTCAATCTTCAAAACGTTCTTTAGCACCACATGTGTTATAAAACCAAGACTACAAGAATGTTTCTCTCAAAGATCTACCAAAAGTTTCTTCAGTCTCAAAAAACCTATAGAGTAGCTCATTTGAAAAGCATAATTTAATGTATTGGAGTAGTCTGTGCATGTTCATATTACTATGGTTTTGTGTTTGAATTAATATGATACTTATTACAGAATCAATAACTACTGACCAACAACCTGTTTCCACTCTGCTAGAAATTCAATATTTAGTGTATATATTAGCATAGATCATGTAAAGGGTCAAAGCAAGGGTCTGTTCCTAAAAATTAACATCTGTACATTTATTAGATTTTAAAAGCTGATGCGTGTGTGAACCACTGTCAGTATTTGACAAAATAGACAATTAAATGGTGTTTAAAACTGTGTTTAATCTTACTTTATTCAGGCAGGCAGCAGTAAAGGATGAGTCATCAGATAGGTGCCAGTAAGCTGTAAACTGCAACAGAACAGAGACATGTATAACGTTATTGTATGTTAATCTTAATTCAGCTGCCGGCTCATCCCACCCAGGTCCAGGTCTAAGCACTCTGTGCTGCACACTGCCATCAGTCTAATACAACAGACCCCTGATTTACTTATATTCTTTGCTACACTTGATATATCTTTACATATTATACTATGCTTATGATTGATTTCATACTATAGGATTACATATTGTGAAAGAAATATCCTTCCTCACATATACCGTATATTATATACATAATCTACTCTTACTGTATTGCTACACTATATTATGTTCTATTATATATTATTACTAATTACATTGCACTTTTTACTGTATCTTATACCTCATACGATACTATACAATGTCATACTATTCTATGTTAATATGTTATATTGTCTTACCACATCATATACTATATTTCTGTTTTGCTATATTAATACAGACAGCGCTAGGTATCATTACTTAATCACCGTAACATTACATACTATTCTGGAGTACACTGTTTACATATATACCAGACTTGCTGTTATTAATCTTAATGTCTTTGTCTTGTAACTTTTTGTTTTAACTTGTCACTACCTGGCAAGTTCATCTTTAATTGCTCTTGTTAATTTTTGCACATACTTGTGTAATATTCTTCTTGTTTCGTTCTAGTTATTGTTATTACTAATTCTGTATTTATTTGTACTTATTGTCTTTGTACTGCTGTAACACCTGAATATATTAATCATCTGAGAGAAAACGGACACTTGACTATCTTAATCCCCATTGTGATCATCATTACAGTGGAGGTAGAAAACAGCCTGTTCACGGAGCTCCTCCGTCTATTTAACTGGTTAACCATCGGGACACCGCGGCGGTAACGAGGGAGGTGGAGGAGTGAACACCGTCCTCCTTTCAGTCATAACGAGGGAGGTGGAGGACTGAACACCATCCTCCTTTCAGTCATAACGAGGGAGGTGGAGGAGTGAAAACCGTCCTCCTTTCAGTCATAACGAGGGAGGTGGAGGAGTGAACACCGTCCTCCTTTCAGTCATAACGAGGGAGGTGGAGGAGTGAACACCGTCCTCTTTTCAGTCATAATGAGGGAGGTGGAGGAGTGAAAACCGTCCTCCTTTCAGTCATAACGAGGGAGGTGGAGGAGTGAAAACCGTCCTCTCTGCAGTCATAACGCGTCGCATCTCAATAACGTTAAGCAAACATGAAACACGGTTTATCTGTCAGTGTGACCGATTAACCTACTGAGGAGGACATCGCCAACATGTTACGTTAATTCGTCAAATTAATGTATGTCCATAAACCCGTTTAGTAATCAGAAAAAAACGCTACAGAACTTGCCTGATAATAATCGCATTTTAAGCTTTCTTCGGTATCAAAGTCACCCCATCACATTTATCTGTACATTCACGGCTAAAATAAGAACAGATACTACTGATAGATAATTCGGCATACTGTTATACAGAAATTATTAATTATATTTACAAATATCAGCTAAAAACGTGGCTCAAAGGACTAACATCATACCAAAACGGGTCCATCATGTTAGCTAGCTAACATTAGCTTACTACAGGGTCTTGCGCTCAGGGCTGGATCAAAATAACCAGGGCAGGCAACGTTAACGTTAATTAATGATAAAAATCAGCCCCTCACAGACAGAAATACATCCCGTCCAACTGGGAGATTGTTAACTTTATCTCAAATCTGATGCTATGTTAGCTAGTGCTAATGTGCTGTAACTTAGGCTAACTTGGCCTGCCATGATCGCACATTTCAGAATTAAAAACAGCATACGAAGCAATCAAATACGTTATCTATGACGGTATAATTTTACGAGGCAGCTGTACAAATAAAGCATATTTTAACAGCACAGTTTAGCATTAGCTGCTTACCTTGGTCGTATCCTCCTTGTCCTCGCGATGAGAGCACTTCCGCCCAGAGGGAGCCGTTAGCAACCAGACTCAGCCGTTAAGTATTTGAACAGAGGAGCGAAAAGAATAGGCACCTTAGACGTGCGGTTCCGCCGCTTCTTGTGACCCTGGCAAAGAATGATTCGTTCCATCAACAAGGCATATAACTTCTAGAACGTTCTGCACATATATAAATAGGGGTTAGCTGACACTGATCCCTGTATTTTGCTGGATTTGGACGAGTAGATAGTGTGTGGTCAAACACGTCTCCGTTTATTTTCAGCAGTGTACGATCGGCGCGTTTACAGCTAGTTGCTTGCTAGCAGGAAAGAAGTTCCCCATCTTCAGAAATGTAAGTATTTATTTTATTTACTTTATTTTATCATTTTAAAGTTGATGTCCCATAACAATGCTGATTTATCAGCTGATAAATGTGACAGTATATTGACTCAGTTAGTTCTTTGGCCATGTACTTTCAGCTCTTCCTGTGTAGTTTAGTTTGCTATAATCCAGTTATCACATTTGGAGATATCTGCGACTAGTCCAAACAAACAGAGAGATTCAGTTTTAGCATTTATATGCTACCAGCTTTTATATTCAGTATGTGTGCCCCTATCAGATTTATTACCTCACCTACTGGTTAACCGGTTACACTACAGTAGGTGAGCTCATTATATTAATGTATATACTACTATACTGGAACGGTTTTACTACATTTTACTCTCGTTCACTTGGTTCAAAGTGTATCGTGCTAAAGTCTTACGACAACTACATTACAGTGTGTTGTACAGCACGTCATTGTTTCAATGCTAAATAGAACAAAGACAGTAGATTAAACAGTTTATGCTTCATTTGAACATCTTTACACCGTCATGTGCTTAATCTCAGAATAGATGTGTAGAAAATTTCTGATTATTTGGACCCTCTTTACATCACTAAACCTTAGCGTCCCTTCACACAGATCTTTACATTGTACTCCTGCCTAGACAGAAATAATTATTAGTGTGAATGCTGTTCAACAGCACCACTGTCTTTCTCCATCTGAATGCATTTTCTAGTTTTAAAATCTGTTCAATGTTTTAATTCAGTTTTAGGTTTGGTCCGAGCATCAGGTCCAAATCGTCATCATGGTGAGGTTCTCGGCCAGTGCTGTGCCCCAGGCCACCCGAGCCGTCAACTTCATCCAGAGCCAGCTCGTTGAGCTCGCCAAAAACTGTGGCAGCACGCTGCAGGACGGCCTGGTCAGCCACAGCTTCTTCATGAAGCTGGAAAACAACCTGGAGAAGATCCTCCACGAGGTAAGCCTTTGTCATCTTTGAGGCATTTTTTTCCAGCTGATTCACTTGTTTGTACATTTTAAAAACTTCAGATAACAAACAGGAAACTTTGGACAAAGAATTGATCAGATTGGGCAGAGACTTTTAGACTTTTAAAATCTTATTAACGCGGCACTAGGACTATGACTTAGCTTACCTCAGTACGATGTGATGTATTATAAGGGATCTTGTCTTGGGATCTTATCAACCTGTTTCTCCAAATCCCCAAACTCCCAAAACCACTCTGACTGAAATGATGTTTTAAAGGGGACACATGATGGAAAAACTCACTTTTCAGTGCTTGTGCACATACATTGGACTATCTGCAGTACCTACCAACCCACAAACTACCTTTTTACAGGTGTATTATATTTGTCTCACAAGCCAATCAGAGCAGGCTGAAATTTGGCAAAATTTGCAGTGCAGTGCGTCATAAATATACACAGTGTTGTTACCCATCTTGGCATAAAAATAATTACTAAATAATGTGATTTAATCTAATTAGTTTAATCATTGTTGTTGTACTTGTTCACTTCTATTCTTATGGACTTTAAGACAATATAGAGTTGTAATATGATTGTTTTTATAACTCCACTGTAGGTGAAGTTAAATTTTAAGTATTACACAGTCCCATTGGATCCACTGAAAAAAGGCTGGCTTGTCAAGCTAAAAACAAGGCTGCTTTTCTGATGTAACTTTAGCTCAATGTACATTTTGTATTTCATCTTTTTTGTCGTTGCTGTGTTTGATTTAGACCCGCGCAGCCTGCAGGCCTCCTCCGATAAAACCGGTGAAGAGCGATTTTGACATGATCAAACCCCTCGCCAGAGGTGGCTTTGGGTGAGTAAGACAGACTGCTCTCTTTGTGTTCACACTGACTCTTTGGATAGTGCAGAGAGTCCAGTCAAAGCAGAAACGAACCTGAAGTGTGATGTAGAGTCATTTTGTTCCATGTGGACACTTTCTTCTCAAATTGGAAATTCAGTCATAAAAGCTGCTCACGTTTCCTTTTCTCTCTTGTCCAGGACTGTAAACCTTGTGCGCCACAAGAACACTCGTCAGCTCTTTGCCATGAAGCAGATCAAACTGCGGCACGAGGAACAGAGGGATGAGGTCCTGCTGGAGCGTGACATCCTCACCTTCCTCGACAGCTCTTTTGTCGTCTCCATGTTCTGCTCATTTGAGACTGAGGAGCACATGTACATGGTGATGGAGTATTTAGGAGGTGAGGAGGTTGTTTTGGATCGGTCATACATGCATATACACTAGATCCACTGTACACATCTGGCACACTCCTAGAAGACCTACACATAGCATCTGACCTGTTATGTCTCTCTCTGACCTTGTAGGTGGGGATGTTGCCAGCTTACTGGAACACATTGGGTGTTTTTCTGTGAAAGTGTCCCGCTTCTACATCGCAGAGCTGGTCTTAGCGTTGGAGTACATCCACAGCCATGGCATCATCCACAGGGACCTCAAACCCAACAAGTGAGGCTTCAACCTGTCCCTTTGGAGAGGACATCTTGAACATATTGTGTTATTTTTCCATGTCTGGTTTCAGGCCCCCATCATACGAAACTAGAAAACATGAGGAATTCATCAGAACCAACCATATCATAGCTTGTCACGAACGAGGTTAAATACTGCTCCAAAACTTCCGCTGAATTTTGGCGAGAGGGTTAAAGGGGTCCCTTGACCTCTGACCTCCAGATGTGTGAATGTAAATGGGTTCTCTGGGTACCCAGCGGTCTCCCCTTTACAGACATGCCCACTTTATGATAATCCCACTCAGTCTGGATCAAGTCATAGTCAAGTCAGCGCTCTGACACACTGACAGCTGTTGTTGCCTGTTGGGCTGCAGTTTGCCATGTTATGGTTGGAGCAGATTTTTGATGCTAAAGTCAGAACCTGTGACGGTTTCTGGACAATATCTGTCATTGATTTACAATAATAAATATATGCATACATTTACATAAAGCAGCATACTTGCCCACTATGTAGGAAGTAAGCCCTCAAACTCCCAATGACTTTCCTATTTGTCCCTCTTGCTGTTGAAGTGGACTAATCCTGGCATATAGTGTAACATGAGACATGCTCTGCTTCCCTCCATTGTAGTCTTCTGATCACAACCACTGGACACATCAAGGTGGCTGATTTCGGGTTGTCCAAGTTAGGGTCAGTGAACGTGGCAGTCTGCTTGACTGAGGAAGACTGTCAGCGAGTTGCCAGAGAGTTCAATGATGGAGAGGTTAGTTTCTGCTTTTCTTCACTAATTTAAACTTGTGTAATATTACACATTATATTTTCCTACTTCAATTTCTGTTTCTTCCCCTCTTTCATGTCCTCCTACAGACGTGCGGCACGCCTCTGTTCATGGCCCCGGAAGTGTTCCTGAAGACTGGCTATGGAAAGCCCGTAGACTGGTGGGCCACAGGGATCATTCTCTATAATTTCCTGTATGGCTTCACAGCTTTCGATTATGGCCAGACCAGCGCACTTGTTTACAATGTGATCGAAGGTAAGAATATTTAGCTCCATTCATTATCTTCTCATCACATGCAACCTTTCAACACATTTGGCATTCTAGCAGTTCAGAATGAATCTTTCAGTAACTGTTAACTTTAAAATCTGACACAAAGGAGCTTTCATATCTTGTTTCAATTAAATTTGGGATTTCATTTTTTACGCTACATTTCTGATGTTTTCTTCTAAGAATGATGTCATTCAGTCCCTTTGGTGATGTCAATTAAATGTAAATTCATTCATCAAATCAACTGATATGTGCTTGTTGTCCAGATGACATCTCCTGGCCACTTCATAGCGACTATGTAATACCAGAGGATGCCAAGAACCTTGTGAGTCTCCTCTTGGACAAGAACTGCCTGACACGTCTTGGTACAAGTAAGTGACAGCTTTACTAATGACAAACAGTATGAGAAACAGAGAAACTGTGTTTTTATTAGAGTACTAAGTGGTGTCATGGTTAGAGGTGAGCCACATATAAAGTGATAATGTTGTCCATAGAGAGTCTAGACCCTGAGAGCTCCAGAGACCTTTGAAGGCAGTGTGGAGTGTTTGGATCAGGTGTCAGGTCCAACATGTGGAGATGTACAAACTAAATGTTGTCGTGTCCCTTCTTGTCCAGGAGGCGTCGATGAGGTGAAAGGACACCCGTTCTTCCACGACGTGGACTGGAGCGACCTCCATAATCAGACGGCTCCTTATGTCCCCAGACTGGAAAACGAGGAGGACACCAGCTGCTTTCAGGGTAGGTACCAATGCAGACGCATTGACAACAGCTGCGGTCGAAAAGTGTTTTTCTCTTAGGAAGGTTCCTGACGGACTGAAGCTGATTGGAATCTCTAAATGCCAGATAATGCCGTCCCACAATTCCTTGCAGCCGCAACATTTAAAGTGACGCATCATTCTGTTAGGATGATAGGATAAATATGTCAGACTTAACGCATGTTGGTTGTTGCAGCGTGTCCTCCATTGCTGTCTGACGAATGCCGTGATGATGGTGATGACCAGCACGAATCACCTGCGAAGCCAACAGACTTCTGCTATGTTGCCTTCCGCTTCAAGGAGGTAGGCTACAGTTTTACTCCAGCTCCTCACCTCTCACTGCTGGTTGAGGTTGTATAAATCTGTTTCTCACTATTGAATAAACATTCAATAGAAATAACTGACAGCGGTTTTCTCTTAAATCTCCAGGAGTACGGCAGCCCCCTGCCCCTGTCCGACCACACGGTGAAGAATTGGGAGCCGTTGTCAGAAGAGTCAGAACACAGCGAGGAGGAGGAGGAGGAGGAGGAGGAGGAGGAGTTGGAGTCGGAAGTGCAGGCGATTGATAGAGGTTATGAGAGTTCGCGGAGTCGTGACTACAATCAACATGACTCCACCCCTTCACCTCCTTCCCAATACAACTCTGTCCAAGTGGTCTCAGAGCAAGAGTGCCCAAGTGATGCCCTGCCCCAGGCCACCCAAGCCCTTTACTTCATCCAGAGCCACCTCATTGAGCTGGCCAAAAACTGTGGCAGCACGCTGCAGGACGGCCTGGTCAGCCACAGCTTCTTCATGGAGCTGGAAAATAACCTGGAGAAGCTCCTCCATGTGGTAAGCCTTTGTCATCTTTGAGGCATTTTTTTCCAGCTGATTGACTTGTTTGTACACTTTTAAAACTAAAACAAAAATGAATAGACATTTCAATGTTATTATCAAGGCACTAGGAATATGACTTTACCTACTCAGTACTATGTGATGTATTATAAGCGATCTTGTCTTTGGAATTTGCAACCTGTTTCTCCAAATCCCCAAACTCCCAAAACCACTCTGACTGAAATGATGTTTTAAAGGGGACACATGATGGAAAAACTCACTTTTCAGTGCTTGTGCACATACATTGGACTATCTGCAGTACCTACCAACCCACAAACTACCTTTTTACAGGTGTATTATATTTGTCTCACAAGCCAATCAGAGCAGGCTGAGGTTTTTAAAGAGACAGGCCCTAAAATGGAGCGTCTCAGCCAGAGGGTGAATGCAACTCTGACTATTTTTACGACCCAGCAATGACATTTTGGTTTATGTTAAAATTTGCAGTGCAGTGCGTCATAAATATACACAGTGTTGTTACCCATCTTGGCATAAAAATAATTACTAAATAATGTGATTTAATCTAATTAGTTTAATCATTGTTGTTGTACTTGTTCACTTCTATTCTTATGGACTTTAAGACAATATAGAGTTGTAATATGATTGTTTTTATAACTCCACTGTAGGTGAAGTTAAATTTTAAGTATTACACAGTCCCATTGGATCCACTGAAAAAAGGCTGGCTTGTCAAGCTAAAAACAAGGCTGCTTTTCTGATGTAACTTTAGCTCAATGTACATTTTGTATTTCAATTTTTTTGTCGTTCCTGTTTGATTTAGACCCGCATGGCCTCCAGGCTTCCGATGTAGAGCGATCTTCGCCATCTTCCTCCTCGTCATCATCACTGACGGCACGATGACAGTCTCCCTCCTCTTGGCATAAAACACCCAAGAACTCTCTAGAGAACTCTATATTGTTATAAATTATATGTATATTTTTGTAAAAACCTTTGACATCATTAAAACTTATCCTAAAACATATTCTAACTTGTATTGCTTTTTTGTCAAGAAAATGCTGTCAGTGTGAATTGTTAGGTGCATCGGGCATATGTCCAAAAACGGACAAAGCTAATGAACTCTCTACCAGGCATATGATCAAATACGGTGCCCGAATTTTTCATGGTGTAATTTTAAACTATTCAACAATGAAATGTGTGAGTTTCATCAACTTACCATGCTTAGTTTTGATGTTTTATCCAGAAATATAAGTCAGTCAAACTACATGGGTGTCTTTTTTGGGCTTCAGATAAAACAGGAAGTTGGATGTGCACAAGGTCTCTGGTTATTGGTCAAATGCCACAGTGGAGGGATCGGTGATGTAGGGTGATCTCTTCTGATTGGCTGAGTGAGGACCACATGCCTCTTGACCTTACTGAGGTACAGGAGGGTGGCCATATGTAAAGTGTGCGGAAATTACCAAAAATAGTCACTTGTCCGATAAAGGGTTGCAACAACATCTCTATTCATATTTACTCTTTGATCTTTATTTTATTGTCTCTATTTGTGAAACTGTGACCATCATCAGATTAAAGCCTACTTATAAAGAGCCAATGCAAAATGTCAATATGGTCTGCGGTGGCAGAATCACACTCTATGAATGATTTATGAGCAACATCTCTTGAACGACCGACACAGAATTAGAGCAGTTACAACAGATTAGACCAGTCAGAGATTTGTTATGTACCAGTATAGAGTGCTGCAGGGATGACTTATTTTTGTAGGCCAACCCAGAAGTTAGAATCGCACCGGTTCCCTCAACAAAAAGCCGATGGGATTTTTGCAGAAACATGAACACCACTTTTATGATTTCTGAGGCCTAAATGCAATTGGCAGAAGCTAACGTTATAGGTTCTAAACAAACTACACCACGGTCACATGCGGCTGTAAAGTTGTCATGATGACGTTTTGTCGTCTCATTTAGCCATCGAAGCGTCTCCTGCCACTCCGGAACCAGAAGAACGATGTTCATCAATGAAACAATGGTTCTGGTGGTTGGTTATGGAGAAAGAGGTGGGGGAGTACGTGGTGGCGTGCCCAGTCTGTGCCCGGAACAAGTCCTCACATCGCCCTCCGTCTGGTCGACTTCATCCACTTCTCGTGCCTCATCGCTCCTGGTCCGACAGATCCTCAGACTTTGTTACCGGTCATCTGGTCTCTGATGGTAACACCGCTATCCTCACTATTGTGGACAGATTTTCCAAGATGGTCCATTTTTGTCCTCTTACAGAAGCTACCCTCCGCCAGGAAAACGGCGGAGGTTATGTTGCTCCGTGTGTTTTGACGTCGTGGTTTTCCCAGACATGTGGTGTCGGACCGGGGGCCGCAGTTCATTTTCAGGTTTTGGGAGAAGTTTTGGGCCCAGCTGGGCGCATCAGTCCGGGTACCACCCCCAATCCAATGGCCAGATGGAGAGGCTGAATGAGGATTTGGAGGCGGGTCTCAGATGCCTCGTTTCTCAGAATCCCACTACCTGGAGTAGTGGGTTTCTCAAGGGAATACACAGCGCAACAGCACATTGCGCACATTTAAGTCACTACCAATATTATAAAATGTTTTTATTATTATATTAACAATAGCAGGAGCCAACATTATAGGTTATAAACAAACTACACCAGGGTTACAAGAGGCTGTAAAGTCATCGTGATAACGTTTTGTTGTCTCATTTAGCCACTTTTTAGCAACTGCCTTTTAAAAGACAAGTTAGGGCTTCAAAATTCATGAGTGGGGCATTTATTGATGTATTTTATAGTATGTCATGAAACAAATTGTTAAAATCTCTTCAGCTTGAGTTAACCACAGATCTGATTTCAGGCATCTAATTAAAAACCCATTCAAAAACCAGTTTGCTGTTTTGTTGACTTCCAGACGAGGGAACTGGAAGTGCCAAAATGATAACTCATTTCTGGGTTTAAGGATGATAACAAGGAAGATTATGTCAGTCCTGTAGCTCTATTTTTTTTAATACTGGCCATGTTTACACATACACACAAATAATAACTGTAATGCAGGTATTACAGGCTGTTTTATATCTATGAATGACTTGGAGATTTTCAAGCAAGGCCTTTTCCTATCTGTCTCATTCTGCCAGCTCAATGGATCAGGGCCATAATCAGTGTTATTAATTACACCTGTCAGATCAGACATAATATAATATAATATAATATAATATCTAAATAAATAAATGAAAGACCTAACTCTCAGTGTATGTGTGTATAAGCAGTGGTGGCTCTGACCCATTTAAGCCACGGGGGCTGAACTGGGGCCAGCTGTTCTTTCAAGGGGCCAGTTTGATTAAAGCAAGACTAACTTTTACTGAACTGTGGCTACAAGTGGAAAGTTGCAGGATAATGATCAATGCACAGTGTAACAGTAGCACAAGTAGACGTTAGTCACCACCAACTACAGCTCATACATAGCAACACAATACATGAGGTTATTATCTTGAGCAATGACGTGTTTCATTGAAATCAACTTTTAATTTGTGTTTTTGAGTGAAGTGCTGCTACCCCATAAAGGATATGAGGTGGTTTAGGGATGTAGAAGAAGCAGGCTGATAAGCACGGGTTGTGCAAAAAAAAAGTTTACTGAAACAAAGGGCAAATAAAACTAAATTGAACTGAAAAAAAAACACCAATCAAAAGAAGCTGCAGTTTTACCTTCTCAGCCTCACCTTACCAGAAAACACCACCTGCCCAGGTGAGCACAGGCCCTGTCTAGAGCCAGTGATTGGCCCGACTCCGTATGTGGATGTAAAAAGCTTATTCTAAGGCTCATGTGTCAAACTCAAGGCCCCTGGGCCAAATTAGGCCCGGCACCTCATTGGTCTGCGAGGGCTTGCAAAGAATATATTATACTTATCATACAAGTCTATGCCGCTTTAGAGAAGTATGGTGTCCTTAAACTACATGTCCCACAATGCATCTCCATTTTGTTACATGCGTACTGAAACATCTCAATATCACCAGTTTCCAGCAGCGCCGCTCTAGCCGAGTGACGGAGACGTAAAAACAATATGATTAGTATCACAAATAAAAGTTGATGCTGAGGGAAGGAAATTTAATGAGACGGGAAGAGAATCCATGTTAGTGTTTAATGGAGACGAGCTGGTACGTCTATAAATTGTTTGATAATATTTGTATGATGGTAAAAAAAAAAAAGACCTTTATTATTCACTTGAGAATAATTTTTGATCTTTGATGGATGAGTAATGATGGTTTCTGAATCTCATAAATTCATGGGATTTATGTTATTATAACACATAGAAATGTGTGTGTGCCCACATACAGTACTTTTGTGCCTCTGTACATGCATATATATTGAGGCACAAGCGTGTTTTTTTACTCATTTAAAGAAACATATTCCATTTCTACCAATAGATCCTGCTTAATGTTACCGTACTTGAGTATATGTACGGTAGTATTCCACCACTGAAATCAGCCAACCATAAGAAATGATGTGATATGAAGTACAGAATGTCACGGCGGGTTAGGCAGGCAGACTCTGACTCAGATGCACAACTCAGAGAGGAGTAGATTCAAACAACGCTGAGGTTTATTACAAAAACAGGTCGGTACACGTGAAGGCAGCACTTACAGCTCAGTATCCCTTTTTTCTTTTCCCCTTTTTTTCCTTTTTTCTCTCTTCCCCACCTTTTTTTTTTTCCTTTTTTTTTTTCTTCTTTGTTTTTGGTTAATCACAGGCCTGGACCGCCATCATGGATGAGAAATTTGGAGCAGATCTGACAAAGTACACTAAAGTTACAACAACTTCCTGTTACATGGCGAATCACGCCAAATGGCCGCCATGCTACGGCAACGGCATTCAGCAAAACTCAGTCTTCACAATAGAGCTTTTTCACAGCAGCCATATTGACCCAGATTATTTGCCCCGTGGCACTAATAATAATAATAAAATAGTGCGATAGTGCCACGGGGGCTACTGCTGGGATGTGTACATAGTGATTAGATTCTCAGTAGATTTCAAATAATTAATATTCAGTGAATGTAACCGAGTGGTTGTAGAGACTAGAAAACCTTATGGTTACCATGGAGGGGCGTGGTCACAAACCCTGCTGCTGTCTGTACGTTTGAACAAAGAGGTAGAAAACTTATGTTCAGCTCAACTGCACAATTTATTTTGCCATAACAAAAAACAGACAATCAACTATTGACTTTCAGAAATGAAAACAATTAATACAAATATTTCAAGCAGGGCACACCTCCAGCAGTCATTTTTCATGTATCTATTTATACAACAATCTGTGCCCTCGCAACCTCAACTGTGTGTAAAACAAAGTCACAAAGAATGATGACGTGTCATGTGAG
Organism: Pterois miles; assembly: GCA_947000775.1. Classification (NCBI taxonomy): domain Eukaryota; kingdom Metazoa; phylum Chordata; class Actinopteri; order Perciformes; family Scorpaenidae; genus Pterois; species Pterois miles. The sequence continues at coordinate 5,387,083 of CAMQGK010000481.1, read as the reverse complement.
AGGAAAGTTTTGCATCAGTGATGATCTTCCACGTTATCCGCAAATACACAAAAAATAGACATCTGTTGGACGGCGTTATGGCAGCATGACTTAAATAAAGCTCATAGAGGTAGAGTACAGTCATTGTCTCTTGTGTGTCTTCTGCTGGGTTACTGTCCTCATATGTGGTCCTCTGGGGGTCTTCTTCCAAGATCTCTGCTCATCCTCCCTCAAGTGTTAAACATATTATTCAATTACAATTTTCAAAAAATCTTTAAGCGTGTGTGAATAAGTGCTTTAACAATATTTTGAATATTCACACGCATATGCACACTTAACCCTCAGACCTTTCTTTTTTATATCAATACGTGCTGTTTGTGGCCAAAGGTGGCCACTAACAAACTGAGTCCATATTTTTTTTTTTTTTTTTTTAAATCTTATGTTGTGAGCTACTTTTTCTGCAACATCAATTCTTGTCATAAGTATAAACTATTCATTCCTTTTAAATTTTTTAACTCTTCAAATGCCAGTTTGTTTGCACAATACCCTTGCTGGAAAACAGCCTCAACAGTGACCATTTATTATATTCTCAGTGCTACTGGTATTACAAATAGTACAGGTCACTGATAAACACTACTTTTTATTATGCATTTTTATTTTTTGTGCAGTGACACAAAAACAAAAACTCCCTCTCGTTGTGCTCTTGACCAAAAATGGCCACCTCATAGCAGGTTAGCTGTTTCCACGGAGGAGGGTAACATCGGGAGAGCGATAAAATGGGCCGCTTTAGAAAACCTGTCCACCACTGTGAGTATAACAGCGTTACCTTGGGAGTCAGGCAGTCCAGTAATAAAGTCCAAAGCGATGTGGGACCAAGGGTGGCGGCCAGGAATGGGCAGAGAGCACAAGAGACCAGCAGAGGCCTGATGTTGGGCTTTACTGTGTGCGCAAACTGTGCAGGCAGCCACGTACTCCCGGGTGTCAGCGTCCATAGCAGGCCACCAGAAAAGCCTCTTTAGGACCACCAAGGTTTGTTTGGCACCAGGATGACAGGGGAACTGGGCAGTGTGGGCCCATTGAAGGACCTGGAGTCAGACTGTTAATTGCGCTGTTGCCTGGGTCAGGATTCTGAAGGTGTCATGGACGACTCCTTCAATGTCCCTGGTTAAGGCGGCAACCACACGTTTGTTGAGGATGATCGACTCAGGGGCTGGACTGGACTCGGGATCAGAATGCTGCTGGGAGAGTGCATCAGGTTTGGTATTTCTTGATATTGGACAATAAGTAAGGGTAAAGTTGAATTGACTGAAGAAAAGCGCCCATCTAGCCTGTCTGGAATTCAATCTGTTAGCAGTTTTTATGGACGCTAAATACTTGCTCAGCTCAGCCCCCTCCAACCAGTGCCTCCACTCCTCCAAAGCCGACTTGACCGCTAGCGACTCGCGGTTGCCAACGTCATAGTTGCACTCCAGAGGTGAGAGACGCCTAGACTAGAAGGCTGCAGACGATTGGCGGGACCGTAGCGTTGTCTTAATATATCCCCACCCCAGTGTCAGAAGCATCGACATGTTCAGAATCCATCATCAATCAGGAGATGAGCAGATAACAGCTCTGTGTGTGTGTGTAAGTAACTGGACTATAAACTGAAGCCAACTGTTAAACACACAAAGATTATCACTGAGTCGTGCTAGCAGACCATACTGGCACTCTATTGAAGCCTCTCACGTTAAGCCCTGGAACACACGCCTGAGCAGCGTGTGGCGGCTGTGTTACCTGATGTTTTTCATTTTGGTGTCCATGTTAACAGGTTAGAGCGTTCACGCTGCTCGCACTAGACGTACATCTGAGGCGCGTCTCAGCTGTGTGTCTTCCAGAGATTGGACGTCTCGTCTATTTTTGACGCGAGCCACGCGGATTTCACGGCAGCAAGACAGAGAAAGTGATTAGTTGACTGTCTATTGACATCATATCAGCAACATTACTACATTTTTGATGTATATATCTGTAGGAAATGTCACAGACATGAAAAAAAAGTCAAGTTGTATTTTTAAATCAACACTTCATGCTGTCATTTCAAAATAAAACCCTTCAAGCATTTTTCTGTGGACAGAACTCCGTCATTTGTTAACACACTGCTTTTATTCTGAAATAGTGCAGGGCAGTGTTGTAGAACTTGCAGTGACTTGCAGGGCTCAATGAATGAATATAGTACAGGATTTTAATTGTGTATTATTAATATTATTTACGAATGGGCACAAGTTTCTTGACCTTTCAAATATAAATGACATTTATAATGAAATGCTACGGTCATTAGAGTCAATTTCAGTGTAGAAAGAACAGCAGCAGCAGCAACGATACAGAAACACACGTAGCCAGTGTGAACAACAGATGCGTGAATCATGCAGCCGTGAGTTAACGCAGCCGCCATGTGCTCGTCAGGCGTGGAGTGTGTTCCATAAGCCAGGACACATTGGCGACAAAATGGAAACGGCGACGCTTGTTTTTGATTTTGACGTCCATGTTAACGGGTTAGGTTGTTCAGACAGTATACGGAGCTGCACAGATCAGGCCCATCACTTCTAGAGAATAACCAGAGTCTCAGCTTTACACTGAGACCCAGTTTATGGGATTCAACACTGTTTATGGACCTCAGTATGCAGAAATATCCAGATACATAATTTTTACAATATGTGAATAATGTCTGTAAAGGGGACACTCTCAGTACACAAGGTCAAGGGACCCCTTTGAAAATGTCCATGCCCGTTTTTCCTTGCCAAAATTTAGCCCAAATTTGGAGCGTTATTTAGCAATGTTCTCAACATGGCAGCATAACATGGTTGGTATCAAGGGATTCCTAAGGTTTTCAAGTTTGATATGACATAGGATTACTCCAGCCTTAAAACTGAACCTACCACAGCCTCCAGAAAACAGTCAGAGGGTTAAATACTGGTCGGCTCAGCAGGGATGCTAACAGTGGCACGCTTCCTCGAGCTCCCCCAATCTGCAGCATGGTTGAACCACCGTATGGCGTGTTTTGAAATGTCAGCATCAGTGGCAGCATAGGAGACGGCACAGCATCTATAAACACATAAACAGATTATCATACAACATTTCATGAACCCTCATAGCAAACACCAGTTTCTATGTTTTAAAAGGCTACACATAACCACTAAATGTAGCCACAAGGGGGCACAAGCCAGTGTCTTATTGTGCCGGTCCCAACCCCGGATAAATACAGAGGGTTGTGTCAGGAAGGGCATCCGACGTAAAACTTTTGCCAAATCAAACATGCGAATCAAATCTGTGACTTCCATACCGGATCGGTTGAGGCCCGGATTAACAACGACCGCCATCCTTGCTGTTCACGTGCAAAGTGCTGGTGGAAGTTTGACTACTGTTCGTCGAAGAAGGAGAGGAGGAAGGTGTGTTCGTAGGAAGAGAGAAAAGAGGAACGCCAAGAATATAGGACTGAGAGTAGGGACTTTGAGTGTTGGAACTATGACAGGAAAAGGTAGAGAGTTGGTTGACATGATGCAGAGGAGGAAGGTAGACATACTGTGTGTCCAGGAGTCCAGGTGGAAAGGTAGCAAGGCTAACAGTTTAGGAGCAGGGTTCAAGTTGTTCTACCACGGTGTAGACAGGAAGAGAAATGGAGTAGGAGTTATCTTGAAGGAGGAGTTTGCTAGGAATGTCCTGGAGGTAAAAAGAGTATCAGATAGAGTGAGTCTGAAGCTAGAAATCGAAGGTGTGATGTTCAATGCTGTTAGTGGGTATGCTCCACAGGTAGGATGTGAGTTGAAGGAGAAGGAGAGATTCTGGTTGGACCTTGATGAAGTGATGCAGAGCATCCCTAGAAGAGAGAGAGCTGTCATTGGTGCAGACTTTAATGGACATGTTGGTGCAGGAAACAGAGATGATGAGGAGATGATGGGCAGGTTTGGTTTCCAGGAGAGGAACGCAGAAGGACAGATGGTGGTTGACTTTGCAAAAAGGATGGAAATGGCTATAGTGAATACTTTCTTCCAGAAGAGGCAGGAACATAGGGTGACCTCTAAGAGTGGAGGTAGGAGCACACAGGTAGACCACATCTTGTGTAGACGGTGTAATCTGAAAGAGATCAGTGACTGCAAAGTAGTGGTAGGCCAGAGTGTAGCCAGACAGCATAGGATGGTGGTGTGTAGGATGACTCTGGTGGTGAGGAAGATGAAGAGGGCAAAGGCAGATTACAGGACGAAATGATGGAAGCTGAAAAAGGAAGAGTGCATGACTTTTAGGAAGGAGTTGAGACAGGCTCTGGGTGGTCAGGAGGTGTTTCCAGACGACTGGACAACTACAGCTAATGTGATCAGGAAGACAGGTAGGAGAGTACTTGGTGTGTCCACTGGAAGGAAAGTAGAAAGGAGACTTGGTGGTGGAATGAGGATGTGCAGGAGTGTATACAGAGAAAGAGGTTAGCTAAGAAGAAGTGGGACACTGAGAGGACTGAAGAGAGGAGACAAGAGTACAGGGAGATGCAGTATAGGGTGAAAGTAGAGGTAGCAAAGGCAAAACAAGGGGCGTACGACGACTTGTATGCTAGGTTGGACAGTAAGGAGGGAGAGACTGATCTATACAGGTTGGCGAGACAGAGAGACAGAGATGGGAAGGACGTGCAGCAGGTTAGGCTGATTAAGGATAGGGATGGACGTGTATTGACAGGTGCCAGTAGTGTGATGGGAAGATGGAAAGAGTACTTTGAAGAGTTGATGAATGAGGAAAATGAGAGAGAACGAAGAGTAGAAGAGGGGACTGTTGTGGACCAGGAAGTAGCAAACATTAGTAAGGATGAAGTGAGGAGGGCATTGAAGAGGATGAAGAGTGGAAGGCACTTGGTCCTGATGATATACCTGTGGAGGTATGGAAGTGTCTAGGAGAGGTGGCAGTAGAGTTTCTGACTGGGTTGTTCAACAGGATCTTAGATAGTGAGAAAATGCCTGAGGAATGGAGGAGAAGTGTGCTGGTGCAGAGGAATACAGCTGATGAGCCATACAAATGAAGTTATGGGAAAGAGTAGTTGAAGGTAGACTAAGGACAGAAGTGAGCATTTGTGAGCAGCAGTATGGTTTCATGCTAAGAAAGAGTACTACAGATACTACAGTATTTGCTTCGAGGATGTTGATAGAGAAGTACAGAGAAGGTCAGAGGGAGCTACACTGTGTCTTTGTAGACCTGGAGAAAGCTGATGACAGGGTGCCCAGAGAGGAACTGTGGTATTGTATGAGGAAGCCTGTAGTGGCAGAGAAGGATGTTAGAGTGGTGCAGGACATGTACGAGGACTGTAAGACAGTGGTGAGGTGTGCTGTAGGTGGGACAGAGGAGTTCAAGGTGGAGGTGGGACTGCATCAGGAATCAGCTCTGAGCCCCTTCTTGTTCGCTATGGTGATGGTCAGGCTGACGGACGAGGTTAGACAGGAATCTCCATGGACTATGATGCTTGCAGATGACATCGTGATCTGCAGTGAGAGCAGGGAACAGGTGGAGGAGAAGCTAGAAAGGTGGAGGTTTGCCCTGCAAAGGAGAGGAATGAAGGTTAGCTGCAGCAAGACGGAGTACATGTGTGTGAATGAGAGGGACCCAAGTGGAAGAGTGAGGTTACAGGGTGGAGAGATAAAGAAGGTGGAGGATTTTAAGTAATTAGGGTCAACAGTCCAGAGCAATGGAGAGTGTGGAAAAGAGATGAAGAAGCGTGTACAGGCAGGCTGGAACGGGTGGAGAAAAGTGTCAGGTGTGATGTGTGATAGAAGAGTTTCAGCTAAAATGAAAGGAAAGGTGTAGAAAACTGTGGTGAGACCAGCGATGCTGTTTGGTTTAGAGACAGTGTCACTGAGGAAAAGACAGGAGGCAGAGCTGGAGGTAGCAGAGATGAAGATGCTGAGGTTCTCTTTAGGAGTGACCAGGATGGATCGGATCAGGAATGAGTCCATCAGAGGGACAGCACATGGTAGAGGTTTTGGAGATAAAGTCAGAGAGGCCAGACTGAGATGGTCTGGACATGTCCAGAGGAGAGATAGTGAATATATTGGTAGAAGGATGCTGAGTTTTGAACTGCCAGGCAGGAGGCCTAGAGGAAGACCGAAGAGGAGGTTTACGGATGTAGTGAAAGAGGACATGAAGGTAGTTGCTGTGAGAGAAGAGGATACAGGAGACAGGATTAGATGGAGGCAACGGATTCGCTGTGGCGACCCCTGGAGGGAAAAGCCGAAAGAAGAAGAAGACACATAACCACTAGCTTTTAGACTGAAAGGCTGCTGTCTGACATGGGAAGGTTCTCTATGCAATATTCAGAGCATTAATATATCATCAACTATTGTCTGTGTAAAGATATAGAGGAGTAATGTCTAGCTAAGCAGAGAATGAAGAAATATGATCCAGGAAGGCTGGTTGGAGTGAAATAGCGATGCATTTTAAGGCTATTAGATGACAAAACACCATATAATCGTTTATTATTCTAAGAAGAAGGATTTTACAACTCTGAAAAGTTGTCATGACAAAAAGTATTTTATCCTGCATGACGCCTAATTGTAATGTAAACAGTAAAGTCAGAGTCTACCAGAAATGTGCACGTGCTCGTATCTTGACCAACTGAGTGGTTTGCCAGATGATGCTGTGTTGCAGCCATACTTGAGCCTGGTTCAACTTTTTATCCAGATATACCCTGCAGTGTTTTCTGAAGCACCACCACTGCATGTGTCGATACAGTGGTTTCCATCAAATGAATTATCAGGGCTGTGTTTTTTTTCTGGAGTGCTGATGTCAGTTTGAACACTGCTGAGTGACTTAAAATTGATTTTAATATTTATTACAATTACTTACGCAGGCGCAACATCTTCGATGTCATCTGGCTGACAGACTTTTCCCCATTTATCCTTCTGCCAACATCATCATGGAACATGTGGGCGAGGATGATCCATATCACACGTTTTGTGTCATGGCCCCGATGGTTGCCAGGGAGGAAATCTAAAAAAGGATCAAAAAAGTCCTGTCAATATCTTATAATTAACAGAACATTTTTAAAATATATTTTTATCAGACAGGGTATAAATATCCAGTGTTAACTGCATGTTTTCTTCTCAAAGACCCAAGGGAGAAGTCATCCTATATGAGCACCCCATTTTGAGCCTAATTGTAGTGCATTACCTCGACCCTGTACCACTGTCAGGATGTAACAGAGGTTTAGATGAAAACAGGACATCCTCTGGCAGACCCTCCATTCGATTACAGTCAATCTTCAAAACGTTCTTTAGCACCACATCTATGTTATAAAACCAAGACTACAAGAATGTTTCTCTCAAAGATCTACCAAAAGTTTCTTCAGTCTCAAAAAACCTATAGAGTAGCTCATTTGAAAAGCATAATTTAATGTATTGGAGTAGTCTGTGCATGTTCATATTACTATGGTTTTGTGTTTGAATTAATCTGATATTTATTACAGAATCAATAACTACTGACCAACAATCTGTTTCCACTCTGCTAGAAATTCAATATTTAGTGTATATATTAGCATAGATCATGTAAAGGGTCAAAGCAAGGGTCTGTTCCTAAAAATTAACATCTGTACATTTATTAGATTTTAAAAGCTGATGCGTGTGTGAACCACTGTCAGTATTTGACAAAATAGACAATTAAATGGCGTTTAAAACTGTGTTTAATCTTACTTTATTCAGGCAGCAGTAAAGGATGAGTCATCAGATAGGTGCCAGTAAGCTGTAAACTGCAACAGAACAGAGACATGTATAATGTTATTGTATGTTAATCTTAATTCAGCTGCCGGCTCATCCCACCCAGGTCCAGGTCTAAGCACTCTGTGCTGCACACTGCCATCAGTCTAATACAACAGACCCCTGATTTACTTCTATTCTTTGCTACACTTGATATATCTTTACATATTATACTATGCTTATGATTGATTTCATACTATAGAATTACATATTGTGAAAGAAATATCCTTCCTCACATATACCGTATATTATATACATAATCTACTCTTACTGTATTGCTACACTATATTATGTTCTATTATATATTATTACTAATTACATAGCACTTTTTACTGTATCTTATACCTCATACTATACTATACAATGTCATACTATTCTATGTTAATATGTTATATTGTCTTACCACATCATATACTATATTTCTGTTTTACTATATTAATACAGACAGCGCTAAGTATCATTACTTAATCACAGTAACATTACATACTATTCTGGAGTACACTGTTTACATATATACCAGACTTGCTGTTATTAATCTTAATGTCTTTGTCTTGTAACTTTTTGTTTTAACTTGTCACTACCTGGCAAGTTCATCTTTAATTGCTCTTGTTAATTTCTGCATACTTGTGTAATATTCCTCTTGTTTCATTCTAGTGACAACAACTCTGTATTTATTTGTACTTATTGTCTTTGTACTGCTGTAACACCTGAATATATCAATCATCTGAGAGAAAACGGACACTTGACTATCTTAATCCCCATTGTGATCATCATTACAGTGGAGGTAGAAAACAGCCTGTTCAAGGAGCTCCTCCGTCTATTTAACTGGTTAACCATCGGGACACCGAGGTAACGAGGGAGGTGGAGGACTGAACACCGTCCTCCTTTCGCACGAGGGAGATGGAGGAGAACCCCCCACGAGGGAGATGGAGGATGAACACCGCCTCCTTTCAGTCATAACGAGGGAGGTGGAGGAGTGAACACCGCCTCCTTTCAGTCATAACGAGGGAGGTGGAGGAGTGAACACCGCCTCTTTCTCAGTCATAACGAGGGAGGTGGAGGAGTGAACACCGTCCTCCTTTCAGTCATAACGAGGGAGGTGGAGGAGTGAACACCGTCCTCCTTTCAGTCATAACGAGGGAGGTGGAGGAGTGAACACCGTCCTCTTTTCATCATAACAAGGGAGGTGGAGGAGTGAACACCGTCCTCCTTTCAGTCATAACGAGGGAGGTGGAGGAGTGAAAACCGTCCTCTTTTCAGTCATAACGCGTCGCATCTCAATAACGTTGAGCAAACATGAAACACGGTTTATCTGTCAGTGTGACCGATTAACCTACTGAGGAGGACATCGCCAACATGTGAAGTTAAATCGTCAAATTAATGTATGTCCATAAACCCGTTTAGTAATCAGAAAAAAACGCAACAGAACTTGCCTGATAATTATCGCATTTTAAGCTTTCTTGGGTATCAAAGTCACCCCGTCACATTTATCTGTACATCCACGGCTAAAATAAGAACAGATACTACTGATAGATAATTCGGCATACTGTTATACAAAAATTATTAATTATATTTACAAATATCAGCTAAAAACGTGGCTCAAAGGACTAACATCATACCAGAACGGGTCCATCATGTTAGCTAGCTAACATTAGCTTACTACAGGGTCTTGCGCTCAGGGCTGGATCAAAATAACCAGGGCAGGCAACGTTAACGTTAATTAATGATAAAAATCAGCCCCTCACAGACAGAAATACATCCCGTCCAACTGGGAGATTGTTAACTTTATCTCAAATCTGATGCTATGTTAGCTAGTGCTAATGTGCTTTAACTTCAGGCTAACTTGGCCTGCCATGATCGCACATTTCAGAATTAAAAACAGCATACGAAGCAATCAAATACGTTATCTATGACGGTATAATTTTACGAGGCAGCTGTACAAATAAAGCATATTTTAACAGCACAGTTTAGCATTAGCTGCTTACCTTGGTCGTATCCTCCTTGTCCTCGCGATGAGAGCACTTCCGCCCAGAGGGAGCCGTTAGCAACCAGACTCAGCCGTTAAGTATTTGAACAGAGGAGCGAAAAGAAAAGGCGCGTTAGACGTGCGGTTCCGCCGCTTCTTGTTACCCTGACAAAGAATGATTCGTTCCATCAACAAGGCATATAACTTCTAGAACGTTCTGCACATATATAAATAGGGGTTAGCTGACACTGATCCCTGTATTTTGCTGGATTTGGACGAGTAGATAGTGTGTGGTCAAACACGTCTCCGTTTATTTTCAGCAGTGTACGATCGGCGCGTTTACAGCTAGTTGCTTGCTAGCAGGAAAGAAGTTCCCCATCTTCAGAAATGTAAGTATTTATTTTATTTACTTTATTTTATCATTTTAAAGTTGATGTCCCATAACAATGCTGATTTATCAGCTGATAAATGTGACAGTATATTGACTCAGTTAGTTCTTTGGCCATGTACTTTCAGCTCTTCCTGTGTAGTTTAGTTTGCTATAATCCAGTTATCACATTTGGAGATATCTGCGACTAGTCCAAACAAACGGAGAGATTCAGTTTTAGCATTTATATGCTACCAGCTTTTATATTCAGTATGTGTGCCCCTATCAGATTTATTACCTCACCTACTGGTTAACCGGTTACACTACAGTAGGTGAGCTCATTATATTAATGTATATACTACTATACTGGAACGGTTTAACTACATTTTACTCTCGTTCACTTGGTTCAAAGTGTATCGTGCTAAAGTCTTACGACAACTACATTACAGTGTGTTGTACAGCATGTCATTGTTTCAATGCTAAATAGAACAAAGACAGTAGATTAAACAGTTTATGCTTCATTTGAACATCTTTACACCGTCATGTGCTTAATCTCAGAATAGATGTGAAGAAAATTTCTGATTATTTGGACCCTCTTTACATCACTAAACCTTAGCGTCTCTTCACACAGATCTTTACATTGTACTCCTGCCTAGACAGAAATAATTATTAGTGTGAATGCTGTTCAACAGCACCACTGTCTTTCTCCATCTGAATGCATTTTCTAGTTTTAAAATCTGTTCAATGTTTTAATTCAGTTTTAGGTTTGGTCCGAGCATCAGGTCCAAATCGTCATCATGGTGAGGTTCTCGGCCAGTGCTGTGCCCCAGGCCACCCGAGCCGTCAACTTCATCCAGAGCCAGCTCGTTGAGCTCGCCAAAAACTGTGGCAGCACGCTGCAGGACGGCCTGGTCAGCCACAGCTTCTTCATGAAGCTGGAAAACAACCTGGAGAAGATCCTCCACGAGGTAAGCCTTTGTCATCTTTGAGGCATTTTTTTCCAGCTGATTCACTTGTTTGTACATTTTAAAAACTTCAGATAACAAACAGGAAACTTTGGACAAAGAATTGATCAGATTGGGCAGAGTATTTAATAAAAATGAATAGACTTTTAAAATCTTATTAACACGGCACTAGGACTATGACTTAGCTTACCTCAGTACGATGTGATGTATTATAAGGGATCTTGTCTTGGGATCTTATCAACCTGTTTCTCCAAATCCCAAAAATCCCAAAACCACTCTGACTGAAATGATGTTTTAAAGGGGACACATGATGAAAAACTCACTTTTCAGTGCTTGTGCACATACATTGGACTATCTGCAGTACCTACCAACCCACAAACTACCTTTTTACAGGTGTATTATATTTGTCTCACAAGCCAATCAGAGCAGGCTGAAATTTGGCAAAATTTGCAGTGCAGTGCGTCATAAATATACACAGTGTTGTCACCCATCTTGGCATAAAAATAATTACTAAATAATGTGATTTAATCTAATTAGTTTAATCATTGTTGTTGTACTTGTTCACTTCTATTCTTATGGACTTTAAGACAATATAGAGTTGTAATATAATTGTTTTTATAACTCCACTGTAGGTGAAGTTAAATTTTAAGTATTACACAGTCCCATTGGATCCACTGAAAAAAGGCTGGCTTGTCAAGCTAAAAACAAGGCTGCTTTTCTGATGTAACTTTAGCTCAATGTACATTTTGTATTTCATCTTTTTTGTCGTTGCTGTGTTTGATTTAGACCCGCGCAGCCTGCAGGCCTCCTCCGATAAAACCGGTGAAGAGCGATTTTGACATGATCAAACCCCTCGCCAGAGGTGGCTTTGGGTGAGTAAGACAGACTGCTCTCTTTGTGTTCACACTGACTCTTTGGATAGTGCAGAGAGTCCAGTCAAAGCAGAAACGAACCTGAAGTGTGATGTAGAGTCATTTTGTTCCATGTGGACACTTTCTTCTCAAATTGGAAATTCAGTCATAAAAGCTGCTCACGTTTCCTTTTCTCTCTTGTCCAGGACTGTAAACCTTGTGCGCCACAAGAACACTCGTCAGCTCTTTGCCATGAAGCAGATCAAACTGCGGCACGAGGAACAGAGGGATGAGGTCCTGCTGGAGCGTGACATCCTCACCTTCCTCGACAGCTCTTTTGTCGTCTCCATGTTCTGCTCATTTGAGACTGAGGAGCACATGTACATGGTGATGGAGTATTTAGGAGGTGAGGAGGTTGTTTTGGATCGGTCATACATGCATATACACTAGATCCACTGTACACATCTGGCACACTCCTAGAAGACCTACACATAGCATCTGACCTGTTATGTCTCTCTCTGACCTTGTAGGTGGGGATGTTGCCAGCTTACTGGAACACATTGGGTGTTTTTCTGTGAAAGTGTCCCGCTTCTACATCGCAGAGCTGGTCTTAGCGTTGGAGTACATCCACAGCCATGGCATCATCCACAGGGACCTCAAACCCAACAAGTGAGGCTTCAACCTGTCCCTTTGGAGAGGACATCTTGAACATATTGTGTTATTTTTCCATGTCTGGTTTCAGGCCCCCATCATACGAAACTAGAAAACATGAGGAATTCATCAGAACCAACCATATCATAGCTTGTCACGAACGAGGTTAAATACTGCTCCAAAACTTCCGCTGAATTTTGGCGAGAGGGTTAAAGGGGTCCCTTGACCTCTGACCTCCAGATGTGTGAATGTAAATGGGTTCTCTGGGTACCCAGCGGTCTCCCTTTACAGACATGCCCACTTTATGATAATCCCACTCAGTCTGGATCAAGTCATAGTCAAGTCAGCACTCTGACACACTGACAGCTGTTGTTGCCTGTTGGGCTGCAGTTTGCCATGTTATGGTTGGAGCAGATTTTTGATGCTAAAGTCAGAACCTGTGACGGTTTCTGGACAATATCTGTCATTGATTTACAATAATAAATATATGCATACATTTACATAAAGCAGCATACTTGCCCACTATGTAGGAAGTAAGCCCTCAAACTCCCAATGACTTTCCTATTTGTCCCTCTTGCTGTTGAAGTGGACTAATCCTGGCATATAGTGTAACATGAGACATGCTCTGCTTCCCTCCATTGTAGTCTTCTGATCACAACCACTGGACACATCAAGGTGGCTGATTTTGGGTTGTCCAAGTTAGGGTCAGCGAACGTGGCAGTCTGCTTGACTGAGGAAGACTGTCAGCGAGTTGCCAGAGAGTTCAATGATGGAGAGGTTAGTTTCTGCTTTTCTTCACTAATTTAAACTTGTGTAATATTACACATTATATTTTCCTACTTCAATTTCTGTTTCTTCCCCTCTTTCATGTCCTCCTACAGACGTGCGGCACGCCTCTGTTCATGGCCCCAGAAGTGTTCCTGAAGACTGGCTATGGAAAGCCCGTAGACTGGTGGGCCACAGGGATCATTCTCTATAATTTCCTGTATGGCTTCACAGCTTTCGATTATGGCCAGACCAGCGCACTTGTTTACAATGTGATCGAAGGTAAGAATATTTAGCTCCATTCATTATCTTCTCATCACATGCAACCTTTCAACACATTTGGCATTCTAGCAGTTCAGAATGAATCTTTCAGTAACTGTTAACTTTAAAATCTGGCACAAAGGAGCTTTCATATCTTGTTTCAATTAAATTTGGGATTTCATTTTTTACGCTACATTTCTGATGTTTTCTTCTAAGAATGATGTCATTCAGTCCCTTTGGTGATGTCAATTAAATGTAAATTCATTCATCAAATCAACTGATATGTGCTTGTTGTCCAGATGACATCTCCTGGCCACTTCATAGCGACTATGTAATACCAGAGGATGCCAAGAACCTTGTGAGTCTCCTCTTGGACAAGAACTGCCTGACACGTCTTGGTACAAGTAAGTGACAGCTTTACTAATGACAAACAGTATGAGAAACAGAGAAACTGTGTTTTTATTAGAGTACTAAGTGGTGTCATGGTTAGAGGTGAGCCACATATAAAGTGATAATGTTGTCCATAGAGAGTCTAGACCCTGAGAGCTCCAGAGACCTTTGAAGGCAGTGTGGAGTGTTTGGATCAGGTGTCAGGTCCAACATGTGGAGATGTACAAACTAAATGTTGTCGTGTCCCTTCTTGTCCAGGAGGCGTCGATGAGGTGAAAGGACACCCGTTCTTCCACGACGTGGACTGGAGCGACCTCCATAATCAGACGGCTCCTTATGTCCCCAGACTGGAAAACGAGGAGGACACCAGCTGCTTTCAGGGTAGGTACCAATGCAGACGCACTGACAACAGCTGCGGTCGAAAAGTGTTTTTCTCTTAGGAGGGTTCCTGACGGACTGAAGCTGATTGGAATCTCTAAATGCCAGATAATGCCGTCCCACAATTCCTTGCAGCCGCAACATTTAAAGTGACGCATCATTCTGTTAGGATGATAGAATAAATATGTCAGTCTTTCCCATGACTTAACGCATGTTGGTTGTTGCAGCGTGTCCTCCATTGCTGTCTGACGAATGCCGTGATGATGGTGATGACCAGCACGAATCACCTGCGAAGCCAACAGACTTCTGCTATGTTGCCTTCCGCTTCAAGGAGGTAGGCTACAGTTTTACTCCAGCTCCTCACCTCTCACTGCTGGTTGAGGTTGTATAAATCTGTTTCTCACTATTGAATAAACATTCAATAGAAATAACTGACAGCGGTTTTCTCTTAAATCTCCAGGAGTACGGCAGCCCCCTGCCCCTGTCCGACCACACGGTGAAGAATTGGGAGCCGTTGTCAGAAGAGTCAGAACACAGCGAGGAGGAGGAGGAGGAGGAGGAGGAGTCGGAAGTGCAGGCGATTGATAGAGGTTATGAGAGTTCGCGGAGTCGTGACTACAATCAACATGACTCCACCCCTTCACCTCCTTCCCAATACAACTCTGTCCAAGTGGTCCCAGAGCAAGAGTGCCCAGAGTGATGCCCTGCCCCAGGCCACCCAAGCCCTTTACTTCATCCAGAGCCACCTCATTGAGCTGGCCAAAAACTGTGGCAGCACGCTGCAGGACGGCCTGGTCAGCCACAGCTTCTTCATGGAGCTGGAAAACAACCTGGAGAAGCTCCTCCATGTGGTAAGCCTTTGTCATCTTTGAGGCATTTTTTTCCAGCTGATTCACTTGTTTGTACATTTTTAAAACTAAAACAAAAATGAATAGACATTTCAATCTTATTATCAAGGCACTAGGAATATGACTTTACCTACTCAGTACTATGTGATGTATTATAAGGGATCTTGTCTTGGGAACTTTTCAACCTGTTTCTCCAAATCCCCAAACTCCCAAAACCACTCTGACTGAAATGATGTTTTAAAGGGGACACATGATGGAAAAACTCACTTTTCAGTGCTTGTGCACATACATTGGACTATCTGCAGTACCTACCAACCCACAAACTACCTTTTTACAGGTGTATTATATTTGTCTCACAAGCCAATCAGAGCAGGCTGAGGTTTTTAAAGAGACAGGCCCTAAAATGGAGCGTCTCAGACAGAGGGTGAATGCAACTCTGACTATTTTTACGACCCAGCAATGACATTTTGGTTTATGTTAAAATTTGCAGTGCAGTGCGTCATAAATATACACAGTGTTGTTACCCATCTTGGCATAAAAATAATTACTAAATAATGTGATTTAATCTAATTAGTTTAATCATTGTTGTTGTACTTGTTCACTTCTATTCTTATGGACTTTAAGACAATATAGAGTTGTAATATGATTGTTTTTATAACTCCACTGGAGGTGAAGTTAAATTTTAAGTATTACACAGTCCCATTGGATCCACTGAAAAAAGGCTGGCTTGTCAAGCTAAAAACAAGGCTGCTTTTCTGATGTAACTTTAGCTCAATGTACATTTTGTATTTCAATTTTTTTGTCGTTCCTGTTTGATTTAGACCCGCATGGCCTCCAGGCTTCCGATGTAGAGCGATCTTCGCCATCTTCCTCCTCGTCATCATCACTGACGGCACGACGACAGTCTCCCTCCTCTTGGCATAAAACACCCAAGAACTCTCTAGAGAACTCTATATTGTTATAAATTATATGTATATTTTTGTAAAAACCTTTGACATCATTAAAACTTATCCTAAAACATATTCTAACTTGTATTGCTTTTTTGTCAAGAAAATGCTGTAAGTGTGAATTGTTAGGTGCATCGGGCATATGTCCAAAAACGGACAAAGCTAATGAACTCTCTACCAGGCATATGATCAAATACGGTGCCCGAATTTTTCATGGTGTAATTTTAAACTATTCAACAATGAAATGTGTGAGTTTCATCAACTTACCATGCTTAGTTTTGATGTTTTATCCAGAAATATAAGTCAGTCAAGCTACATGGGTGTCTTTTTTGGGCTTCAGATAAAACAGGAAGTTGGATGTGCACAAGGTCTCTGGTTATTGGTCAAATGCCACAGTGGAGGGATCGGTGATGTAGGGTGATCTCTTCTGATTGGCTGAGTGAGGACCACATGCCTCTTGACCTTACTGAGGTACAGGAGGGTGGCCATATGTAAAGTGTGCGGAAATTACCAAAAATAGTCACTTGTCTGATAAAGGGTTGCAACAACATCTCTATTCATATTTACTCTTTGATCTTTATTTTATTGTCTCTATTTGTGAAACTGTGACCATCATCAGATTAAAGCCTACTTATAAAGAGCCAATGCAAAATGTCAATATGGTCTGCGGTGGCAGAATCACACTCTATGAATGATTTATGAGCAACATCTCTTGAACGACCGACACAGAATTAGAGCAGTTACAACAGATTAGACCAGTCAGAGATTTGTTATGTACCAGTATAGAGCGCTGCAGGGATGACTTATTTTTGTAGGCCAACCCGGAAGTTAGAATCGCACCGGTTCCCTCAACAAAAAGCCGATGGGATTTTTGCAGAAACATGAACACCACTTTTATGATTTCTGAGGCCTAAATGCAATTGGCAGAAGCTAACGTTATAGGTTCTAAACAAACTACACCACGGTCACATGCGGCTGTAAAGTTGTCATGATGACGTTTTGTCGTCTCATTTAGCCATCGAAGCGTCTCCTGCCACTCCGGAACCAGAAGAACGATGTTCATCAATGAAACAATGGTTCTGGTGGTCGGTTATGGAGAAAGAGGTGGGGGAGTACGTGGTGGCGTGCCCAGTCTGTGCCCGGAACAAGTCCTCACATCGCCCTCCGTCTGGTCGACTTCATCCACTTCTCGTGCCTCATCGCTCCTGGTCCGACAGATCCTCAGACTTTGTTACCGGTCATCTGGTCTCTGATGGTAACACAGCTATCCTCACTATTGTGTGGAAAACGGCGGAGGTTATGTTGCTCCGTGTGTTTTGACGTCATGGTTTTCCCAGAGATGTGGTGTCGGACCGGGGGCCGCAGTTCATTTTCAGGTTTTGGGAGAAGTTTTGGGCCCAGCTGGGCGCATCAGTCCGGGTACCACCCCCAATCCAATGGCCAGATGGAGAGGCTGAATGAGGATTTGGAGGCGGGTCTCAGATGCCTCGTTTCTCAGAATCCCACTACCTGGAGTAGTGGGTTTCTCAAGGGAATACACAGCGCAACAGCACATTGCGCACATTTAAGTCACTACCAATATTATAAAATGTTTTTATTATTATATTAACAATAGCAGGAGCCAACATTATAGGTTATAAACAAACTACACCAGGGTTACAAGAGGCTGTAAAGTCATCGTGATAACGTTTTGTTGTCTCATTTAGCCACTTTTTAGCAACTGCCTTTTAAAAGACAAGTTAGGGCTTCAAAATTCATGAGTGGGGCATTTATTGATGTATTTTATAGTATGTCATGAAACAAATTGTTAAAATCTCTTCAGCTTGAGTTAACCACAGATCTGATTTCAGGCATCTAATTAAAAACCCATTCAAAAACCAGTTTGCTGTTTTGTTGACTTCCAGACGAGGGAACTGGAAGTGCCAAAATGATAACTCATTTCTGGGTTTAAGGATGATAACAAGGAAGATTATGTCAGTCCTGTAGCTCTATTTTTTTTAATACTGGCCATGTTTACACATACACACAAATAATAACTGTAATGCAGGTATTACAGGCTGTTTTATATCTATGAATGACTTGGAGATTTTCAAGCAAGGCCTTTTCCTATCTGTCTCATTCTGCCAGCTCAATGGATCAGGGCCATAATCAGTGTTATTAATTACACCTGTCAGATCAGACATAATATAATATAATATAATATAATATCTAAATAAATAAATGAAAGACCTAACTCTCAGTGTGTGTGTATAAGCAGTGGTGGCTCTGACCCATTTAAGCCACGGGGGCCGAACTGGGGCCAGCTGTTCTTTCAAGGGGCCAGTTTGATGAAAGCAAGACTAACTTTTACTGAACTGTGGCTACAAGTGGAAAGTTGCAGGATAATGATCAATGCACAGTGTAACAGTAGCACAAGTAGACGTTAGTCACCACCAACTACAGCTCATACATAGCAACACAATACATGAGGTTATTATCTTGAGCAATGACGTGTTTCATTGAAATCAACTTTTAATTTGTGTTTTTGAGTGTAGTGCTGCTACCCCATAAAGGATATGAGGTGGTTTAGGGATGTAGAAGAAGCAGGCTGATAAGCACGGGTTGTGCAAAAAAAGTTTACTGAAACAAAGGGAAAATAAAACTAAATTGAACTGAAAAAAAAAACACCAATCAAAAGAAGCTGCAGTTTTACCTTCTCAGCCTCACCTTACCAGAAAACACCACCTGCCCAGGTGAGCACAGGCCCTGTCTAGAGCCAGTGATTGGCCCGACTCCGTATGTGGATGTAAAAAGCTTATTCTAAGGCACATGTGTCAAACTCAAGGCCCCTGGGCCAAATTAGGCCCGGCACCTCATTGGTCTGCGAGGGCTTGCAAAGAATATATTATACTTATCATACAAGTCTATGCCGCTTTAGAGAAGTATGGTGTCCTTAAACTACATGTCCCACAATGCATCTCCATTTTGTTACATGCGTACTGAAACATCTCAATATCACCAGTTTCCAGCAGCGGCGCTCTAGCCGAGTGATGGAGACGTAAAAACAATATGATTAGTATCACAAATAAAAGTTGATGCTGAGGGAAGGAAATTTAATGAGACGGGAAGAGAATCCATGTTAGTGCTTAATGGAGACGAGCTGGTACGTCTATAAATTGTTTGATAATATTTGTATGATGGTAAAAAAAAGACCTTTATTATTCACTTGAGAATAATTTTTGATCTTTGATGGATGAGTAATGATGGTTTCTGAATCTCATAAATTCATGGGATTTATGTTATTATAACACATAGAAATGTGTGTGTGCCCACATACAGTACTTTTGTGCCTATGTACATGCATATATATTGAGGCACAAGCGTGTTTTTTTTACTCATTTAAAGAAACATATTCCATTTCTACCAATAGATCCTGCTTAATGTTACCGTACTTGAGTATATGTACGGTAGTATTCCACCACTGAAATCAGCCAACCATAAGAAATGATATGATATGAAGTATAGAATGTCACGGCGGGTTAGGCAGGCAGACTCAGACTCAGATGCACAACTCAGAGAGGAGTAGATTCAAACAACGCTGAGGTTTATTACAAAAACAGGTCGGTACACGTGAAGGCAGCACTTACAGTTCAAACAAGTCCAGGTAGTCAGGCAAAAGGCAGGGTCAAAAAACAGGCAGAGTTTCGGTACACAGAATATCAAAAAACACTAGGAATAACGCTGGTAGGTTTGTCACGAGGGAACACAACGAACTGGCACAGGAGGAAAGGGAGACGCTGTTTAAATACCAGTGAGGGAGGTGACTAACTATGGACAGGTGGAAGTAATCAGGGGTGGGGGAGACGATCAGACGCAGGTGACTGGTGCAGGTAACTAGGTCAGGAGGAGGTGCTCAAATGTGAAGGCGGGAAGCATGCAGGGCAGGGAGTGAAGTGAACTGCAGCGAGAGGAGAGGTTAAACATGTCAAAATAAAACAGGATGTGCATCAACATAAAAGCATGCAACACTGAACACAAAGCCTAAGTCCTGCGGGACGTTACATAGAAAGCCATCACCATGAACGGTGTTCCAGTCCATTATTTAATGCAGTTATTTGTCTCTTAAAAGCCTCCTCTATTATTACCTCCTTCACATAAACAACGGTGTTTTTCTAAATTATGACTCCTGTAAATTATTTTAGGAGTGTCTACTCTCTGTTGTGATACCTCAACTCAAAATCAAATAACTCACAAAGGTGGGATGTACTTGTTTTCATGATGACAGTTAAGCTACAAGAGCTCCCCATGTCAATATTAGTGTTTACATTCACACTCAACTGTGACTCGGTTTGGTACTTCTGAGGATGGATGGTTAATCACAGGCCTGGACCGCCATCATGGATGAGAAATTTGGAGCAGATCTGACAAAGTACACTAAAGTTACAACAACTTCCTGTTACATGGCGAATCTCGCCAAATGGCCGCCATGCTACGGCAACGGCATTCAGCAAAACTCAGTCTTCACAATAGAGTTTTTTCACAGCAGCCATATTGACCCAGATTATTTGCCCCGTGGCACTAATAATAACAATAAAATAGAAAATTTCTTTGCAGAAATTTCGATAGTGCCACGGGGGCTACTGCTGGGATGTGTACATAGTGATTAGATTCTCAGTAGATTTCAAATAATTAATATTCAGTGAATGTAACCGAGTGGTTGTAGAGACTAGAAAACCTTATGGTTACCATGGAGGGGCGTGGTCACAAACCCTGCTGCTGTCTGTACGTTTGAACAAAGAGGTAGAAAACTTATGTTCAGCTCAACTGCACAATTTATTTTGCCATAACAAAAAACAGACAATCAACTATTGACTTTCAGAAATGAAAATGACATGTGAACTAAGAAAACTCAATAACTTTCATTTCATTTTCATTATGTTGTCATTTGGTGACTGTAATCATTTCTTCAGTGAGTACCTACAACATTCAAATCTCATATTGTACTATTGAACATTCACAATCAAAATGTAAATCTTCTACAGTGAAATTAATAGGCAGCATAAAACAGTTAACAAGTAAATTCTGCATATTAGCTGTGTACTGTGTACTGTGTAATACTGTGTCTTCAGCTCAGTTAACAAAAAATCCCTTACATGTTTTACTGACATTTCTATTGTACTGCTGACATGTTTGAGTACTGTGCTAATACTGTAGTAATTTTGAACCCATAATAAGCTAATATTGTTCCAGTTACCCGTTAATCTATATGAATATTTCTGTTTTTGTTTAAACATGTTTTGAACCCTGTACACACACACACACACACCCACCCCACACACACACACACGCGTTTGGGTCAATAATGCGGTTTCAATCAATACTGCTTTCCTCAGAAATTGAGATTAAAAGATTTCACACAATTAATACAAATATTTCAAGCAGGGCACACCTCCAGCAGTCATTTTTCATGTATCTATTTATACAACAATCTGTGCCCTCGCAACCTCAACTGTGTGTAAAACAAAGTCACAAAGAATGATGACGTGTCATGTGAGAGGAAAGTTTTGCATCAGTGATGATCTTCCACGTTATCCGCAAAAACACAAAAAATAGACATCTGTTGGACGGCGTTATGGCAGCATGACTTAAATAAAGCTCATAGAGGTAGAGTACAGTCATTGTCTCTTGTGTGTCTTCTGCTGGGTTACTGTCCTCATATGTGGTCCTCTGGGGGTCTTCTTCCAAGATCTCTGCTCATCCTCCCTCAAGTGTTAAACCCCCCCCCCTCCCCCCCCCCCCCCCCCCTCCCGGGGCGGGGGGGGGGGCGCCCCCCCCCGCCTCCCAGGGGGGGAGGGCAGGGCCCCCCCGGGGCCCCCCCCCCCCCCCGCGCGGCGCACACACACACACACACACACTCTCACTCCACGAAAAATTTAGAATCAAATAATCATCTAAACAATTTTTTTTTTGGTTGGGGGGGGGGGCGGGGCCCCCCGGAAAAACCCCCCCCCCCCCGGGGAGAACATGCAAACCCCACCCAAAAAACCCCCAAGCTGGAATCAAACCTGCCACCCTCTTTCTTTGAGGCGACAGCCCTAACCACTACACCACCGTGCAGCCCTCAAGTGTTAAACATATTATTCAATTACAATTTTCAAAAAATCTTTAAGCGTGTGTGAATAAGTGCTTTAACAGTATTTTGAATATTCACACGCATATGCACACTTAACCCTCAGACCTTTGGGTTCTCTTTGTTGGTTGGGGGTACCCCCCCCCCCCCCCAACCGCTCTTTGGGGGCCTCCCTCTCTCCCTCCCCCCCCCCCCCCCTCCCCCCACCCCCCCCCCCCCCCCCCCCCCCCTCTCTCCCCCACCCCCCCCCCCCCCCCCTTCTCTCCCTTACTTTTATATGTATTTTTTGTATTATATTTTGTGTATAAAAAAGTGAAAATATAATTTCCCCCCCTCGGGGTTTTAAAAAAATATTTTTTTTTTTTTTTTTTCTTTTCTTTTTTATATCAATACGTGCTGTTTGTGGCCAAAGGTGGCCACTAACAAACTGAGTCCATATTTTTTTTTTTTTTTTTAAATCTTATGTTGTGAGCTACTTTTTCTGCAACATCAATTCTTGTCATAAGTATAAACTATTCATTCCTTTTAAATTTTTTAACTCTTCAAATGCCAGTTTGTTTGCACAATACCCTTGCTGGAAAACAGCCTCAACAGTGACCATTTATTATATTCTCAGTGCTACTGGTATTACAAATAGTACAGGTCACTGATAAACACTACTTTTTATTATGCATTTTTATTTTTTGTGCAGTGACACAAAAACAAAAACTCCCTCTCGTTGTGCTCTTGACCAAAAATGGCCACCTCATAGCAGGTTAGCTGTTTCCACGGAGGAGGGTAACGTCGGGAGAGCGATAAAATGGGCCGCTTTAGAAAACCTGTCCACCACTGTGAGTATAACAGCGTTACCTTGGGAGTCAGGCAGTCCAGTAATAAAGTCCAAAGCGATGTGGGACCAAGGGTGGCGGCCGGGAATGGGCAGAGAGCACAAGAGACCAGCAGAGGCCTGATGTTGGGCTTTACTGTGTGCGCAAACTGTGCAGGCAGCCACGTACTCCCGGGTGTCAGCGTCCATAGCAGGCCACCAGAAAAGCCTCTTTAGGACCAGCAAGGTTCGTTTGGCACCAGGATGACAGGGGAACCGGGCAGTGTGGGCCCATTGAAGGACCTGGGGTCAGACTGTTAATTGCGCTGTTGCCTGGGTCAGGATTCTGAAGGTGTCATGGACGACTCCTTCAATGTCCCTGGTTAAGGCGGCAACCACACGTTTGTTGAGGATGATCGACTCAGGGGCTGGACTGGACGCGGGATCAGAATGCTGCTGGGAGAGTGCATCAGGTTTGGTATTTCTTGATATTGGACAATAAGTAAGGGTAAAGTTGAATTGACTGAAGAAAAGCGCCCATCTAGCCTGTCTGGAATTCAATCTGTTAGCAGTTTTTATGGACGCTAAATACTTGCTCAGCTCAGCCCCCTCCAACCAGTGCCTCCACTCCTCCAAAGCCGACTTGACCGCTAGCGACTCGCGGTTGCCAACGTCATAGTTGCACTCCAGAGGTGAGAGACGCCTAGACTAGAAGGCTGCAGACGATTGGCGGGACCGTAGCGTTGTCTTAATATATCCCCACCCCAGTGTCAGAAGCATCGACATGTTCAGAATCCATCATCAATCAGGAGATGAGCAGATAACAGCTCTGTGTGTGTGTGTAAGTAACTGGACTATAAACTGAAGCCAACTGTTAAACACACGAAGATTTATCACTGAGTCGTGCTAGCAG
This sequence comes from Pterois miles, assembly GCA_947000775.1. Lineage (NCBI taxonomy): Eukaryota > Metazoa > Chordata > Actinopteri > Perciformes > Scorpaenidae > Pterois > Pterois miles. The sequence goes on along the minus strand of CAMQGK010000481.1, from coordinate 5,363,131 downwards.
ACCATACTGGCACTCTATTGAAGCCTCTCACGTTAAGCCCTGGAACACACGCCTGAGCAGCGTGTGGCGGCTGTGTTACCTGATGTTTTTCATTTTGGTGTCCATGTTAACAGGTTAGAGCGTTCACGCTGCTCGCACTAGATGTACATCTGAGGCGCGTCTCAGCTGTGTGTCTTCCAGAGATTGGACGTCTCGTCTATTTTTGACGCGAGCCACGCGGATTTAAAGACAGAGAAAGTGATTAGTTGACTGTCTATTGACATCATATCAGCAACATTACTACATTTTTGATGTATATATCTGTAGGAAATGTCACAGACATGAAAAAAAGTCAAGTTGTATTTTTAAATCAACACTTCATGCTGTCATTTCAAAATAAAACCCTTCAAGCATTTTTCTGTGGACAGAACTCCATCATTTGTTAACACACTGCTTTTATTCTGAAATAGTGCAGGGCAGTGTTGTAGAACTTGCAGTGACTTGCAGGGCTCAATGAATGAATATAGTACAGGATTTTAATTGTGTATTATTAATATTATTTACGAATGGGCACAAGTTTCTTGACCTTTCAAATATAAATGACATTTATAATGAAATGCTACGGTCATTAGAGTCAATTTCAGTGTAGAAAGAACAGCAGCAGCAGCAGCAACGATACAGAAACACACGCAGCCAGTGTGAACAACAGATGCGTGAATCATGCAGCCGTGAGTTAACACAGCCGCCATGTGCTCGTCAGGCGTGGAGTGTGTTCCATAAGCCAGGACACATTGGCGACAAAATGGAAACGGCGACGCTTGTTTTTGATTTTGACGTCCATGTTAACGGGTTAGGTTGTTCAGACAGTATACGGAGCTGCACAGATCAGGCGCATCACTTCTAGAGAATAACCAGAGTCTCAGCTTTACACTGAGACCCAGTTTATGGGATTCAACACTGTTTATGGACCTCAGTATGCAGAAATATCCAGATACATCATTTTTACAATATGTGAATAATGTCTGTAAAGGGGACACTCTCAGTACACAAGGTCAAGGGACCCCTTTGAAAATGTCCATGCCCGTTTTTCCTTGCCAAAATTTAGCCCAAATTTGGAGCATTATTTAGCAATGTTCTCAACATGGCAGCATAACATGGTTGGTATCAAGGGATTCCTAAGGTTTTCAAGTTTGATATGACATAGGATTACTCCAGCCTTAAAACTGAACCTACCACAGCCTCCAGAAAACAGTCAGAGGGTTAAATACTGGTCGGCTCAGCAGGGATGCTAACAGTGGCACGCTTCCTCGAGCTCCCCCAATCTGCAGCATGGTTGAACCACCGTATGGCGTGTTTTGAAATGTCAGCATCAGTGGCAGCACAGGAGACGGCACAGCATCTGTAAACACATAAACAGATTATCATACAACATTTCATGAACCCTCATAGCAAACACCAGTTTCTATGTTTTAAAAGGCTACACATAACCACTAAATGTAGCCACAAGGGGGCACAAGCCAGTGTCTTATTGTGCCGGTCCCAACCCCGGATAAATACAGAGGATTGTGTCAGGAAGGGCATCCGACGTAAAACTTTTGCCAAATCAAACATGCGAATCAAATCTGTGACTTCCATACCGGATCGGTTGAGGCCCGGGTTAACAACGACCGCCATCTGTGCTGTTCACGTACAAAGTGCTGGTGGAAGTTTGACTACTGTTCGTCGAAGAAGGAGAGGAGGAAGGTGTGTTCGTAGGAAGAGAGAAAAGAGGAACGTCAAGAATATAAGACTGAGAGTAGGGACTTTGAGTGTTGGAACTATGACAGGAAAAGGTAGAGAGTTGGTTGACATGATGCAGAGGAGGAAGGTAGACATACTGTGTGTCCAGGAGTCCAGGTGGAAAGGTAGCAAGGCTAACAGTTTAGGAGCAGGGTTCAAGTTGTTCTATCACGGTGTAGACAGGAAGAGAAATGGAGTAGGAGTTATCTTGAAGGAGGAGTTTGCTAGGAATGTCCTGGAGGTAAAAAGAGTATCAGATAGAGTGAGTCTGAAGCTAGAAATCGAAGGTGTGATGTTCAATGCTGTTAGTGGGTATGCTCCACAGGTAGGATGTGAGTTGAAGGAGAAGGAGAGATTGTGGTTGGACCTTGATGAAGTGATGCAGAGCATCCCTAGAAGAGAGAAAGAGGTCATCGGTGCAGACTTTAATGGACATGTTGGTGCAGGAAACAGAGATGATGAGGAGATGATGGGCAGGTTTGGTATCCAGGAGAGGAACGCAGAAGGACAGATGGTGGTTGACTTTGCAAAAAGGATGGAAATGGCTATAGTGAATACTTTCTTCCAGAAGAGGCAGGAACATAGGGTGACCTCTAAGAGTGGAGGTAGGAGCACTCAGGTAGACCATATCTTGCGTAGACGGAGTAATCTGAAAGAGATCAGTGACTGCAAAGTAGTGGTAGGCCAGAGCGTAGCCAGACACAGAGAAAGAGGTTAGCTAAGAAGAAGTGGGACACTGAGAGGACTGAAGAGAGGAGACAAGAGTACAGGGAGATGCAGTATAGGGTGAAAGTAGAGGTAGCAAAGGCAAAACAAGGGGCGTACGACGACTTGTATGCTAGGTTGGACAGTAAGGAGGGAGAGACTGATCTATACAGGTTGGCGAGACAGAGAGAGAGAGATGGGAAGGACGTGCAGCAGGTTAGGCTGATTAAGGATAGGGATGGACTTGTATTGACAGGTGCCAGTAGTGTGATGGGAAGATGGAAAGAGTACTTTGAAGAGTTGATGAATGAGGAAAATGAGAGAGAACGAAGAGTAGAAGAGGGGACTGTTGTGGACCAGGAAGTAGCAAAGATTAGTAAGGTTGAAGTGAGGAGGGCATTGAAGAGGATGAAGAGTGGAAGGCACTTGGTCCTGATGATATACCTGTGGAGGTATGAAAGTGTCTAGGAGAGGTGGCAGTAGAGTTTCTGACTGGGTTGTTCAACAGGATCTTAGATAGTGAGAAGATGCCTGAGGAATGGAGGAGAAGTGTGCTGGTGCAGAGGAATACAGCTGATGAGCCATACAAATGAAGTTATGGGAAAGAGTAGTTGAAGGACTAAGGACAGAAGTGAGCATTTGTGAGCAGCAGTATGGTTTCATGCTAAGAAAGAGTACTACAGATACTACAGCATTTGCTTCGAGGATGTTGATAGAGAAGTACAGAGAAGGTCAGAGGGAGCTACACTGTGTCTTTGTAGACCTGGAGAAAGCTGATGACAGGGTGCCCAGAGAGGAACTGTGGTATTGTATGAGGAAGTCTGTAGTGGCAGAGAAGGATGTTAGAGTGGTGCAGGACATGTACGAGGACTGTAAGACAGTGGTGAGGTGTGCTGTAGGTGGGACAGAGGAGTTCAAGGTGGAGGTGGGACTGCATCAGGGATCAGCTCTGAGCCCCTTCTTGTTCGCTATGGTGATGGACAGGCTGACGGACGAGGTTAGACAGGAATCTCCATGGACTATGATGCTTGCAGATGACATCGTGATCTGCAGTGAGAGCAGGGAACAGGTGGAGGAGAAGCTAGAAAGGTGGAGGTTTGCCCTGGAAAGGAGAGGAATGAAGGTTAGCTGCAGCAAGACGGAGTACATGTGTGTGAATGACAGGGACCCAAGTGGAAGAGTGAGGTTACAGGGTGGAGAGATAAAGAAGGTGGAGGATTTTAAGTAATTAGGGTCAACAGTCCAGAGCAATGGAGAGTGTGGAAAAGAGATGAAGAAGCGTGTACAGGCAGGCTGGAACGGGTGGAGAAAAGTGTCAGGTGTGATGTGTGATAGAAGAGTTTCAGCTAAAATGAAAGGAAAGGTGTAGAAAACTGTGGTGAGACCAGCGATGCTGTTTGGTTTAGAGACAGTGTCATTGAGGAAAAGACAGGAGGCAGAGCTGGAGGTAGCAGAGATGAAGATGCTGAGGTTCTCTTTGGGAGGGACCAGGATGGATCGGATCAGGAATGAGTCCATCAGAGGGACAGCACATGGTAGAGGTTTTGGAGATAAAGTCAGAGAGGCCAGACTGAGATGGTCTGGACATGTCCAGAGGAGAGATAGTGAATATATTGGTAGAAGGATGCTGAGTTTTGAACTGCCAGGCAGGAGGCCTAGAGGAAGACCCAAGAGGAGGTTTATGGATGTAGTGAAAGAGGACATGAAGGTAGTTGCTGTGAGAGAAGAGGATACAGGAGACAGGATTAGATGGAGGCAACGGATTCGCTGTGGCGACCCCTGGAGGGAAAAGCCGAAAGGAGAAGAAGACACATAACCACTAGCTTTTAGACTGAAAGGCTGCTGTCTGACATGGGAAGGTTCTCTATGCAATATTCAGAGCATTAACATATCATCAACTATTGTCTGTGTAAAGATATAGAGGAGTAATGTCTAGCTAAGCAGAGAATGAAGAAATATGATCCAGGAAGGCTGGTTGGAGTGAAATAGCGATGCATTTTAAGGCTATTAGATGACAAAAAAACATATAATCGTTTATTATTCTAAGAAGAAGGATTTTACAACTCTGAAAAGTTGTCATGACAAAAAGTATTTTATCCTGTATGACTGCCTGAATTGTAATGTAAACAGTAAAGTCAGAGTCTCCCAGAAATGTGCACATGCTAGTATCTTGACCAACTGAGTGGTTTGCCAGATGATGTTGTGTTGCAGCCATACTTGAGCCTGGTTCAACATTTTATCCAGATATACCCTGCAGTGTTTTCTGAAGCACCACCACTGCATGTGTCGATACAGTGGTTTCGATCAAATGAATTATCAGGGCTGTGTTTTTTTTTCTCGAGTGCTGATGTCAGTTTGAACACTGCTGAGTGACTTAAAATTGATTTTAATATTTATTACAATCACTTACGCAGGCGCAGCATCTTTGATGTCATCTGGCTGACAGACTTTTCCCCATTTATCCTTCTGCCAACATCATCATGGAACATGTGGGCGAGGATGATCCATATCGCACGTTTTGTGTCATGGCCCCGATGGTTGCCAGGGAGGAAATCTAAAAAAGGATCAAAAAAGTCCTGTCAATATCTTATAATTTACAGAATGTTTTTAAAATATATTTTTATCAGACAGGGTATAAATATCCAGTGTTAATTTCATGTTTTCTTCTCAAAGACCCAAGGGAGATGTCATCCTATACGAGCACCCCATTTTGAGCCTAATTGTAGTGCATTACCTCGACCCTGTACCACTGTCAGGATGTAACAGAGGTTTAGATGAAAACAGGACATCCTCTGGCAGACCCTCCATTCGATTACAGTCAATCTTCAAAACGTTCTTTAGCACCACATCTGTTATAAAACCAAGACTACAAGAATGTTTCTCTCAAAGATCTACCAAAAGTTTCTTAAGTCTCAAAAAACCTATAGAGTAGCTCATTTGAAAAGCATAATTTAATGTATTGGAGTAGTCTGTGCATGTTCATATTACTATGGTTTTGTGTTTGAATTAATCTGATATTTATTACAGAATCAACATTTTTTTTTTTTTTTTCTGACCGGACCCACCCACAAACTCCACCCAAATCCCCCCCCCCCAACAAAAACCCCCCAAAACCCCCCAAGAAAAAGAAAAAAAACAGAAAAAAAAGAGGAAAGGAGAAGAAAGAGAGAAAAGACCCAGGAAAGAAAAAAAGAAGGAACAGAGAGAAAGCCACAAAAAAAAAAAAAACCCAAAAAAAAGAAAGGAAGAGAAAGAAGAAGAAAGAACGGCCACGAGACGACAGGAGTCAGGAGGGAGAAACAAGAAACAAACCCCACCCACAACACAACAAAAAATCCAAACCCCAACCCTACACACCCCGACACCTTCATAATTTAAACCCCAAACCCCCCCCACTCCCCCCTGTTCGGAAAAGAAAACTACTGACCAACAACCTGTTTCCACTCTGCTAGAAATTCAATATTTAGTGTATATATTAGCATAGATCATGTAAAGGGTCAAAGCAAGGGTCTAGTTCCTAAAAATTAACATCTGTACATTTATTAGATTTTAAAAGCTGATGCGTGTGTGAACCACTGTCAGTATTTGACAAAATAGACAATTAAATGGCGTTTAAAACTGTGTTTAATCTTACTTTATTCAGGCAGCAGTAAAGGATGAGTCATCAGATAGGTGCCAGTAAGCTGTAAACTGCAACAGAACAGAGACATGTATAACGTTATTGTATGTTAATCTTAATTCAGCTGCCAGCTCATCCCACCCAGGTCCAGGTCTAAGCACTCTGTGCTGCACACTGCCATCAGTCTAATACAACAGACCCCTGATTTACTTCTATTCTTTGCTACACTTGATATATCTTTACATATTATACTATGCTTATGATTGATTTCATACTGTAGAATTACATATTGTGAAAGAAATATCCTTCCTCACATATACCGTATATTATATACATAATCTACTCTTACTGTATTGCTACACTATATTATGTTCTATTATATATTATTACTAATTACATTGCACTTTTTACTGTATCTTATACCTCATACTATACTATACAATGTCATACTATTCTATGTTAATATGTTATATTGTCTTACCACATCATATACTATATTTCTGTTTTGCTATATTAATACAGACAGCGCTAAGTATCATTACTTAATCACAGTAACATTACATACTATTCTGGAGTACACTGTTTACATATATACCAGACTTGCTGTTATTAATCTTAATGTCTTTGTCTTGTAACTTTTTGTTTTAACTTGTCACTACCTGGCAAGTTCATCTTTAATTGCTCTTGTTAATTTTTGCACATACTTGTGTAATATTCTTCTTGTTTCGTTCTAGTTATTGTTATTACTAATTCTGTATTTATTTGTACTTATTGTCTTTGTACTGCTGTAACACCTGAATATATTAATCATCTGAGAGAAAACGGACACTTGACTATCTTAATCCCCATTGTGGTCATCATTACAGTGGAGGTAGAAAACAGATTGTTCAAGGAGCTCCTCCGTCTATTTAACTGGTTTACCATCGGGACACCGCGGAGGTAACGAGGGAGGTGGAGGACTGAACACCGTCCTCCTTTCAGTCATAACGAGGGAGGTGGAGGACTGAACACCGTCCTCCTTTCAGTCATAACGAGGGAGGTGGAGGACTGAACACCGTCCTCCTTTCAGTCATAACGAGGGAGGTGGAGGAGTGAAAACCGTCCTCCTTTCAGTCATAACGAGGGAGGTGGAGGAGTGAAAACCGTCCTCTTTGCAGTCATAACGCGTCGCATCTCAACAACGTTAAGCAAACATGAAACACGGTTAATCTGTCAGTGTGACCGATTAACCTACTGAGGAGGACATCGCCAACATGTTACGTTTATTCGTCAAATTAATGTATGTCCATAAACCCGTTTAGTAATCAGAAAAAAACGCTTACAGAACTTGCAGATTTATCTCTACATTCACGGCTAAAATAAGAACAGATACTACTGATAGATAATTCGGCATACTGTTATACAGAAATTATTAATTATATTTACAAATATCAGCTAAAAACGTGGCTCAAAGGACTAACATCATACCAAAACGGGTCCATCATGTTAGCTAGCTAACATTAGCTTACTACAGGGTCTTGCGCTCAGGGCTGGATCAAAATAACCAGGGCAGGCAACGTTAACGTTAATTAATGATAAAAATCAGCCCCTCACAGACAGAAATACATCCCGTCCAACTGGGAGATTGTTAACTTTATCTCAAATCTGATGCTATGTTAGCTAGTGCTAATGTGCTGTAACTTAGGCTAACTTGGCCTGCCATGATCGCACATTTCAGAATTAAAAACAGCATACGAAGCAATCAAATACGTTATCTATGACGGTATAATTTTACGAGGCAGCTGTACAAATAAAGCATATTTTAACAGCACAGTTTAGCATTAGCTGCTTACCTTGGTCGTATCCTCCTTGTCCTCGCGATGAGAGCACTTCCGCCCAGAGGGAGCCGTTAGCAACCAGACTCAGCCGTTAAGTATTTGAACAGAGGAGCGAAAAGAATAGGCGCGTTAGACGTGCGGTTCCGCCGCTTCTTGTGACCCTGGCAAAGAATGATTCGTTCCATCAACAAGGCATATAACTTCTAGAACGTTCTGCACATATATAAATAGGGGTTAGCTGACACGGATCCCTGTATTTTGCTGGATTTGGACGAGTAGATAGTGTGTGGTCAAGCACGTCTCCGTTTATTTTCAGCAGTGTACGATCGGCGCGTTTACAGCTAGTTGCTTGCTAGCAGGAAAGAAGTTCCCCATCTTCAGAAATGTAAGTATTTATTTTATTTACTTTATTTTATCATTTTAAAGTTGATGTCCCATAACAATGCTGATTTATCAGCTGATAAATGTGACAGTATATTGACTCAGTTAGTTCTTTGGCCATGTACTTTCAGCTCTTCCTGTGTAGTTTAGTTTGCTATAATCCAGTTATCACATTTGGAGATATCTGCGACTAGTCCAAACAAACGGAGAGATTCAGTTTTAGCATTTATATGCTACCAGCTTTTATATTCAGTATGTGTGCCCCTATCAGATTTATTACCTCACCTACTGGTTAACCGGTTACACTACAGTAGGTGAGCTCATTATATTAATGTATATACTACTATACTGGAACGGTTTAACTACATTTTACTCTCGTTCACTTGGTTCAAAGTGTATCGTGCTAAAGTCTTACGACAACTACATTACAGTGTGTTGTACAGCACGTCATTGTTTCAATGCTAAATAGAACAAAGACAGTAGATTAAACAGTTTATGCTTCATTTGAACATCTTTACACCGTCATGTGCTTAATCTCAGAATAGATGTGTAGAAAATTTCTGATTATTTGGACCCTCTTTACATCACTAAACCTTAGCGTCCCTTCACACAGATCTTTACATTGTACTCCTGCCTAGACAGAAATAATTATTAGTGTGAATGCTGTTCAACAGCACCACTGTCTTTCTCCATCTGAATGCATTTTCTAGTTTTAAAATCTGTTCAATGTTTTAATTCAGTTTTAGGTTTGGTCCGAGCATCAGGTCCAAATCGTCATCATGGTGAGGTTCTCGGCCAGTGCTGCGCCCCAGGCCACCCGAGCCGTCAACTTCATCCAGAGCCAGCTCGTTGAGCTCGCCAAAAACTGTGGCAGCACGCTGCAGGACGGCCTGGTCAGCCACAGCTTCTTCATGAAGCTGGAAAACAACCTGGAGAAGATCCTCCACGAGGTAAGCCTTTGTCATCTTTGAGGCATTTTTTTCCAGCTGATTCACTTGTTTGTACATTTTTAAAACTTCAGATAACAAACAGGAAACTTTAGACAAAGAATTGATCAGATTGGGCAGAGACTTTAATAAAAATGACTTACTTAAAATCTTATTAACACGGCACTAGGACTATGACTTAGCTTACCTCAGTACTATGTGATGTATTATAAGGGATCTTGTCTTGGGATCTTATCAACCTGTTTCTCCAAATCCCAAAACTCCCAAAACCACTCTGACTGAAATGATGTTTTAAAGGGGACACATGATGGAAAAACTCACTTTTCAGTGCTTGTGCACATACATTGGACTATCTGCAGTACCTACCAACCCACAAACTACCTTTTTACAGGTGTATTATATTTGTCTCACAAGCCAATCAGAGCAGGCTGAGGCTTTTAAAGAGACAGGCCCTAAAATGGAGCGTTTCAGACAGAGGGTGAATGCAACTCTGGATATTTTTATGACCCAGCAATGACATTTTGGTTTATGTTAAAATTTGCAGGCAGTGCGTCATAAATATACACAGTGTTGTTACCCATCTTGGCATAAAAATAATGACTAAATAATGTGATTTAATCTAATTAGTTTAATCATTGTTGTTGTACTTGTTCACTTCTATTCTTATGGACTTTAAGACAATATAGAGTTGTAATATGATTGTTTTTATAACTCCACTGTAGGTGAAGTTAAATTTTAAGTATTACACAGTCCCATTGGATCCACTGAAAAAAGGCTGGCCTGTCAAGCTAAAAACAAGGCTGCTTTTCTGATGTAACTTTAGCTCAATGTACATTTTGTATTTCATCTTTTTTGTCGTTGCTGTGTTTGATTTAGACCCGCGCAGCCTGCAGGCCTCCTCCGATAAAACCGGTGAAGAGCGATTTTGACATGATCAAACCCCTCGCCAGAGGTGGCTTTGGGTGAGTAAGACAGACTGCTCTCTTTGTGTTCACACTGACTCTTTGGATAGTGCAGAGAGTCCAGTCAAAGCAGAAACGAACCTGAAGTGTGATGTAGAGTCATTTTGTTCCATGTGGACACTTTCTTCTCAAATTGGAAATTCAGTCATAAAAGCTGCTCACGTTTCCTTTTCTCTCTTGTCCAGGACTGTAAACCTTGTGCGCCACAAGAACACTCGTCAGCTCTTTGCCATGAAGCAGATCAAACTGCGGCACGAGGAACAGAGGGATGAGGTCCTGCTGGAGCGTGACATCCTCACCTTCCTCGACAGCTCTTTTGTCGTCTCCATGTTCTGCTCATTTGAGACTGAGGAGCACATGTACATGGTGATGGAGTATTTAGGAGGTGAGGAGGTTGTTTTGGATCGGTCATACATGCATATACACTAGATCCACTGTACACATCTGGCACACTCCTAGAAGACCTACACATAGCATCTGACCTGTTATGTCTCTCTCTGACCTTATAGGTGGGGATGTTGCCAGCTTACTGGAACACATTGGGTGTTTTTCTGTGAAAGTGTCCCGCTTCTACATCGCAGAGCTGGTCTTAGCGTTGGAGTACATCCACAGCCATGGCATCATCCACAGGGACCTCAAACCCAACAAGTGAGGCTTCAACCTGTCCCTTTGGAGAGGACATCTTGAACATATTGTGTTATTTTTCCATGTCTGGTTTCAGGCCCCCATCATACGAAACTAGAAAACATGAGGAATTCATCAGAACCAACCATATCATAGCTTGTCACGAACGAGGTTAAATACTGCTCCAAAACTTCCGCTGAATTTTGGCGAGAGGGTTAAAGGGGTCCCTTGACCTCTGACCTCCAGATGTGTGAATGTAAATGGGTTCTCTGGGTACCCAGCGGTCTCCCCTTTACAGACATGCCCACTTTATGATAATCCCACTCAGTCTGGATCAAGTCATAGTCAAGTCAGCGCTCTGACACACTGACAGCTGTTGTTGCCTGTTGGGCTGCAGTTTGCCATGTTATGGTTGGAGCAGATTTTTAATGCTAAAGTCAGAACCTGTGACGGTTTCTGGACAATATCTGTCATTGATTTACAATAATAAATATATGCATACATTTACATAAAGCAGCATACTTGCCCACTATGTAGGAAGTAAGCCCTCAAACTCCCAATGACTTTCCTATTTGTCCCTCTTGCTGTTGAAGTGGACTAATCCTGGCATATAGTGTAACATGAGACATGCTCTGCTTCCCTCCATTGTAGTCTTCTGATCACAACCACTGGACACATCAAGGTGGCTGATTTCGGGTTGTCCAAGTTAGGGTCAGCGAACGTGGCAGTCTGCTTGACTGAGGAAGACTGTCAGCGAGTTGCCAGAGAGTTCAATGATGGAGAGGTTAGTTTCTGCTTTTCTTCACTAATTTAAACTTGTGTAATATTACACATTATATTTTCCTACTTCAATTTCTGTTTCTTCCCCTCTTTCATGTCCTCCTACAGACGTGCGGCACGCCTCTGTTCATGGCCCCGGAAGTGTTCCTGAAGACTGGCTATGGAAAGCCCGTAGACTGGTGGGCCACAGGGATCATTCTCTATAATTTCCTGTATGGCTTCACAGCTTTCGATTATGGCCAGACCAGCGCACTTGTTTACAATGTGATCGAAGGTAAGAATATTTAGCTCCATTCATTATCTTCTCATCATATGCAACCTTTCAACACATTTGGCATTCTAGCAGTTCAGAATGAATCTTTCAGTAACTGTTAACTTTAAAATCTGGCACAAAGGAGCTTTCATATCTTGTTTCAATTAAATTTGGGATTTCATTTTTTACGCTACATTTCTGATGTTTTCTTCTAAGAATGATGTCATTCAGTCCCTTTGGTGATGTCAATTAAATGTAAATTCATTCATCAAATCAACTGATATGTGCTTGTTGTCCAGATGACATCTCCTGGCCACTTCATAGCGACTATGTAATACCAGAGGATGCCAAGAACCTTGTGAGTCTCCTCTTGGACAAGAACTGCCTGACACGTCTTGGTACAAGTAAGTGACAGCTTTACTAATGACAAACAGTATGAGAAACAGAGAAACTGTGTTTTTATTAGAGTACTAAGTGGTGTCATGGTTAGAGGTGAGCCACATATAAAGTGATAATGTTGTCCATAGAGAGTCTAGACCCTGAGAGCTCCAGAGACCTTTGAAGGCAGTGTGGAGTGTTTGGATCAGGTGTCAGGTCCAACATGTGGAGATGTACAAACTAAATGTTGTCGTGTCCCTTCTTGTCCAGGAGGCGTCGATGAGGTGAAAGGACACCCGTTCTTCCACGACGTGGACTGGAGCGACCTCCATAATCAGACGGCTCCTTATGTCCCCAGACTGGAAAACGAGGAGGACACCAGCTGCTTTCAGGGTAGGTACCAATGCAGACGCACTGACAACAGCTGCGGTCGAAAAGTGTTTTTCTCTTAGGAGGGTTCCTGACGGACTGAAGCTGATTGGAATCTCTAAATGCCAGATAATGCCGTCCCACAATTCCTTGCAGCCGCAACATTTAAAGTGACGCATCATTCTGTTAGGATGATAGAATAAATATGTCAGTCTTTCCCATGACTTAACGCATGTTGGTTGTTGCAGCGTGTCCTCCATTGCTGTCTGACGAATGCCGTGATGATGGTGATGACCAGCACGAATCACCTGCGAAGCCAACAGACTTCTGCTATGTTGCCTTCCGCTTCAAGGAGGTAGGCTACAGTTTTACTCCAGCTCCTCACCTCTCACTGCTGGTTGAGGTTGTATAAATCTGTTTCTCACTATTGAATAAACATTCAATAGAAATAACTGACAGCGGTTTTCTCTTAAATCTCCAGGAGTACGGCAGCCCCCTGCCCCTGTCCGACCACACGGTGAAGAATTGGGAGCCGTTGTCAGAAGAGTCAGAACACAGCGAGGAGGAGGAGGAGGAGGAGGCGGAGTCGGAAGTGCAGGCGATTGATAGAGGTTATGAGAGTTCGCGGAGTCGTGACTACAATCAACATGACTCCACCCCTTCACCTCCTTCCCAATACAACTCTGTCCAAGTGGTCCCAGAGCAAGAGTGCCCGAGTGATGCCCTGCCCCAGGCCACCCAAGCCCTTTACTTCATCCAAAGCCAGCTCATTGAGCTGGCCAAAAACTGTGGCAGCACGCTGCAGGACGGCCTGGTCAGCCACAGCTTCTTCATGGAGCTGGAAAATAACCTAGAGAAGCTCCTCCATGTGGTAAGCCTTTGTCATCTTTGAGGCATTTTTTTCCAGCTGATTCACTTGTTTGTACATTTTTAAAACTAAAACAAAAATGAATAGACATTTCAATCTTATTATCAAGGCACTAGGAATATGACTTTACCTACTCAGTACTATGTGATGTATTATAAGCGATCTTGTCTTTGGAATTTGCAACCTGTTTCTCCAAATCCCCAAACTCCCAAAACCACTCTGACTGAAATGATGTTTTAAAGGGGACACATGATGGAAAAACTCACTTTTCAGTGCTTGTGCACATACATTGGACTATCTGCAGTACCTACCAACCCACAAACTACCTTTTTACAGGTGTATTATATTTGTCTCACAAGCCAATCAGAGCAGGCTGAGGTTTTTAAAGAGACAGGCTCTAAAATGGAGCGTCTCAGACAGAGGGTGAATGCAACTCTGACTATTTTTACGACCCAGCAATGACATTTTGGTTTATGTTAAAATTTGCAGTGCAGTGCGTCATAAATATACACAGTGTTGTCACCCATCTTGGCATAAAAATAATTACTAAATAATGTGATTTAATCTAATTAGTTTAATCATTGTTGTTGTACTTGTTCACTTCTATTCTTATGGACTTTAAGACAATATAGAGTTGTAATATGATTGTTTCTATAACTCCACTGTAGGTGAAGTTAAATTTTAAGTATTACACAGTCCCATTGGATTCACTGAAAAAAGGCTGGCTTGTCAAGCTAAAAACAAGGCTGCTTTTCTGATGTAACTTTAGCTCAATGTACATTTTGTATTTCAATTTTTTTGTTGTTCCTGTTTGATTTAGACCCGCATGGCCTCCAGGCTTCCGATGTAGAGTGATCTTCGCCATCTTCCTCCTCGTCATCATCACTGACGGCACGACGACAGTCTCCCTCCTCTTGGCATAAAACACCCAAGAACTCTCTAGAGAACTCTATATTGTTATAAATTATATGTATATTTTTGTAAAAACCTTTGACATCATTAAAACTTATCCTAAAACATATTCTAACTTGTATTGCTTTTTTGTCAAGAAAATGCTGTAAGTGTGAATTGTTAGGTGCATCGGGCATATGTCCAAAAACGGACAAAGCTAATGAACTCTCTACCAGGCATATGATCAAATACGGTGCCCGAATTTTTCATGGTGTAATTTTAAACTATTCAACAATGAAATGTGTGAGTTTCATCAACTTACCATGCTTAGTTTTGATGTTTTATCCAGAAATATAAGTCAGTCAAGCTACATGGGTGTCTTTTTTGGGCTTCAGATAAAACAGGAAGTTGGATGTGCACAAGGTCTCTGGTTATTGGTCAAATGCCACAGTGGAGGGATCGGTGATGTAGGGTGATCTCTTCTGATTGGCTGAGTGAGGACCACATGCCTCTTGACCTTACTGAGGTACAGGAGGGTGGCCATATGTAAAGTGTGCGGAAATTACAAAAAATAGTCACTTGTCCGATAAAGGGTTGCAACAACATCTCTATTCATATTTACTCTTTGATCTTTATTTTATTGTCTCTATTTGTGAAACTGTGACCATCATCAGATTAAAGCCTGTTTATAAAGAGCCAATGCAAAATGTCAATATGGTCTGCGGTGGCAGAATCACACTCTATGAATGATTTATGAGCAACATCTCTTGAACGGCCGACACAGAATTAGAGCAGTTACAACAGATTAGACCAGTCAGAGATTTGTTATGTACCAGTATAGAGCGCTGCAGGGATGACTTATTTTTTAGGCCAACCCGGAAGTTAGAATCGCACCGGTTCCCTCAACAAAAAGCCGATGGGATTTTTGCAGAAACATGAACACCACTTTTATGATTTCTGAGGCCTAAATGCAATTGGCAGAAGCTAACGTTATAGGTTCTAAACAAACTACACCACGGTCACATGCGGCTGTAAAGTTGTCATGATGACGTTTTGTTGTCTCATTTAGCCATCGAAGCGTCTCCTGCCACTCCGGAACCAGAAGAACGATGTTCATCAATGAAACAATGGTTCTGGTGGTCGGTTATGGAGAAAGAGGTGGGGGAGTACGTGGTGGCGTGCCCAGTCTGTGCCCAGAACAAGTCCTCACATCGCCCTCCGTCTGGTCGACTTCATCCACTTCTCGTGCCTCATCGCTCCTGGTCCGACAGATCCTCAGACTTTGTTACCGGTCATCTGGTCTCTGATGGTAACACCGCGATCCTCACTATTGTGGACAGATTTTCCAAGATGGTCCATTTTGTCCCCTTACAGAAGCTACCCTCCGCCAGGAAAACGGCGGAGGTTATGTTGCTCCGTGTGTTTTGACGTCATGGTTTTCCCAGACATGTGGTGTCGGACCGGGGGCCGCAGTTCATTTTCAGGTTTTGGGAGAAGTTTTGGGCCCAGCTGGGCGCATCAGTCCGGGTACCACCCCCAATCCAATGGCCAGATGGAGAGGCTGAATGAGGATTTGGAGGCGGGTCTCAGATGCCTCGTTTCTCAGAATCCCACTACCTGGAGTAGTGGGTTTCTCAAGGGAATACACAGCGCAACAGCACATTGCGCACATTTAAGTCACTACCGATATTATAAAATGTTTTTATTATTATATTAACAATAGCAGGAGCCAACATTATAGGTTATAAACAAACTACACCAGGGTTACAAGAGGCTGTAAAGTCATCGTGATAACGTTTTGTTGTCTCATTTAGCCACTTTTTAGCAACTGCCTTTTAAAAGACAAGTTAGGGCTTCAAAATTCATGAGTGGGGCATTTATTGATGTATTTTACAGTATGTCATGAAACAAATTGTTAAAATCTCTTCAGCTTGAGTTCACCACAGATCTGATTTCAGGCATCTAATTAAAAACCCATTCAAAAACCAGTTTGCTGTTTTGTTGACTTCCAGATGAGGGAACTGGAAGTGCCAAAATGATAACTCATTTCTGGGTTTAAGGATGATAACAAGGAAGATTATGTCAGTCCTGTAGCTCTATTTTTTTTAATACTGGCCATGTTTACACATACACACAAATAATAACTGTAATGCAGGTATTACAGGCTGTTTTATATCTATGAATGACTTGGAGATTTTCAAGCAAGGCCTTTTCCTATCTGTCTCATTCTGCCAGCTCAATGGATCAGGGCCATAATCAGTGTTATTAATTACACCTGTCAGATCAGACATAATATAATATAATATAATATAACATCTAAATATCTAAATAAATAAATAAATAAAATACCTAACTCTCAGTGTATGTGAACAGGAAACTAGGGATGGTCCTAATGTTCAAAATAAAAGTTAATTCTTCCCAAATACTACTTCTCGTCCCACAATTTATACTTGTAAAGGCCTATTCCATCCCAATTTTACTTTCTAGATGTCTATTCCGCATGTGGGCTTTGAGATTTCTGTATTTTCAAAAATGCTTTGCAATAAATTTCAGATGTCAGCATTCACATGCATTTTCTGCTGGAGATGTAATCATCTAGTTCTTTTTTTAAACTATTCCATTATATTGCTTCACTTAGCTGCTATAACTGCTTATAATGCATACTCAGTCTGACTGTTAAATATCTAGGTTGCTTTAAGAATTCAACAATCAATCATTACATGATCATCATCAGCACACACTCATCCTTAACTAGTTAGTCTTATTGTTATGTTCAGAAAGCTCCATTACATCCAAAACCCCATTTTTTAATGTGAAATATCTCAAAAAGTATAAAAGATAAAAAATAAATAAATTTAGGGAAAAATTCTACCAAAATTAGCAACAACTTAAAGTTCAAATGGACTCTCTGTATTGCTGTACTGGAGAGTGCCTGGGCGCTTTGCCCCGTAGCACTAATAAATGGGTGAATTATATACAAATTCGAACCTGCCCAAAATCGTGTTGTGTCTAAAAAAATATTTTAGTACCACTGGACTACAACAGCTTTAAAGAAATATGAATGATAATGTGGAACGTGAACTTGAACTATCAATGACATCAGCCTTCAGCAAAGCACTCAAAATCCAACATTTCAGTTGGAGTAAGACACTCTGGGGAGTAGTTCGCTATCTGGTTACTTCTCCAAACTGTTGCTTTAAGTAGAGATTTTTTCTCTTTCAGTTAATTAATGTTTAAAAAAAATATGCTTTGGACTTTGGTGTCTGCGGTCCACATCCAGCAAAGACAAATGATGTGTGTGTCTTGCTAATCTGGGGTTTTATAGAGTCGCCTTTGGAGATAAATCGAGATAGAGCACATGCACAGCATCAAAGCATGAAAGCAGACTGAGATGCAGATGGACTTTGTGTCCCTTCATTACACATGCACTAAACCTCTTGGCTGTGATTTCACTTGCCACTGGCGAAGGGATCTGTGGCCACTTAACCAGCTGTAGCTTGAGCCCATTGTGACAAAAAGCCAAACACATTCATTTCTCTCAATCAATATTACTGGCTATACCTCCATCACTAAAAGCTCTTTATAGAAGCTCATTTCCTGTAAGATAATTCTTTCCCCTTTTGTTTCCCGTCCCTGTCTGTCTCTGTTTCTCTTCCACCTTGTCTCTCATTCGCTCTCCACATAGACACACACAGACCCACATGTAACCATAAGTTCATGTGTAAGGATGGGATCTGGGTGCCATGACAACAGGGCACATCAAAATCCAATTAAATGGAACTTCCTCCCACTTCACCAGACCGACAAATAACTTCCTCCCACCCTCCTCTCCCCTTCGCATGAAAATAACTTTGGGATGTTTAAGTTATTCACATCTGCACTCTTGTAAAGTTGATAAGATTAATATGTCAAATCAAACTGGAGGAGGAAAAGGGGGGTTCAGATTTCTTCAGAATGAACAAGTGGTAACCTGCAGCACAAATGCAATTTGCTCTGGACGTGGTGCTACACTACATGACATGAACACAGAGTGATAATGGTCCAATAGCTGCATAATAAGCACACTCATGCAAGCATTAAGCCACCCACACACGATCAGTGGTAAACCTCGCAGTGATCGAAGAGCAAATTTCTTATCATCTGAAGGCAGCTTTATACACATGCATTAAATTTCATACTTTAAGGACCAGTGTGTAGGATTTAAAGCCGTTCCACACCAAGCACAGATTATCGTCCAAACAATTTGCATGGAAATTTACAAAAACTGATTTTGTGGGTTTTTATGAAAGCCTGCACACCGCCGAGGAACATTCATGCGGAGGAAGAAATAGTCCGACGGACCTCTACAGATTTCTGCCTGCAAATATCATGTTTGACCAATGAAATTCTTTCTTCCAAATGATCACCATCCACCATTCTGCATAATAATTAGCCATGCACTCCTGTTTCTTGCATAGAAAGTGTGTATTTTTGAGCCAGTGGGCCATTGAAACAATGGGCGTTTGTATTTAGGGTTGCAAACTGTCAGATAAATGATCTTATTTTGTTATTATTTGGACCATTGGTGTTTTGGAATAACAACGGGCTGTGCCCTTCTCAACACCCAATAATGTACAACAAATACTACTACTTCAATAACTAAATAAAGGACAGTATATGGACTGAGATCGCCCAGCAGCTGGGATACAATCAAGACGGTAATGTAGCTGATATGCTCTTGCCAATGTTATACAGTATGTTGGTCATGGAACAGGGCTAGCTACAACAGCTAATGTTAGCATGAATGATGTGGTCTGATTAACTTAGTTTATGTATTGTATAGTTAAGGTTAGCCCCTTTCTAAAGTGTAAAGTGCGGAAAATTAGCACACATTTTTGCGTATTTTGGCAACACATTTTTGCATCACATTGGTGAGAAATGGCTTTTGTGACTATTGGCAGAAATGGAATATAATATTTATTATTATGTTTTATTTATTGTATAATCACCACAAAGTGTTGTGTTTTTGTTAGCTTAGAATGAGCCCTTCAGATCAACATAGAGAGCGGTTGCTCCTACACATTTCTACAGTAGCCCAGATTGGACAAACCAAACAGGGACTCTAGAGAGAGCCTGTCACATTTTTACGTTAAGTGGCTGATTGAATTTGGTGCTGCAAATGCTCCAAAAGACCACTATATGTCCTTCGACACACTTGGAAAGGGAGGGATGGTTTTCAGTTGGTTGCAGTCTGCAACCTCACGGCTAGATGTCACTAAATCCTACACACTGCTCCTCTAATGCATTTAAAATAGGTGGAAAAAACTCACATTGCGGAAGAATATTTAAAACAGGCTTCATGTCTTTAAGAGTGACATGTCACTTTTGAATCATTAGTTACCCTCTCCCAACAGGTGTCATATTGGATGATACATGTTCAGCAGGATGATCTATATGAGGAAAGATGGCAACATGATCTACTGCACTTGCAAAACAGCACACTGACACACTCTAGCGCCGCTGACTTCCTCAAGACCTGGGTTTGTGTAGCTTTGCAGCGAAGCATGCATCTGTAGCTCCCCATCTGCCGCTGGGTTTCCACAGTGCGTTAAACGGAGTGGGCATCATCAATCACTGACACCCCCACATGGCCACTGCCAAGCCCCCAGAGAGAGATGCAAGAGCTGGGCAAGACAGAGAAGCAGGCTCTCTGCCTCCAGTGAGAAGCAGCTTACATATTACGCATCTGAGAGGCTGGCCTGGTAATGTCCCTCAAGGGCTGCCTTCATGCTGTGCTCAGTGACTGCTGGGGGACAGACTGCCGCTGTAAGACGAAACGCATGAGACTGAACATCACATTAGCGCCGGGGTGAGCCTTGGGAGGCCTGCCACTGTAGATTGAGAGGCCAGGCCCACCACCACAATTAAAAAGAAAATGATTAAGAATTAGCCTGCCGGAGAGAAATAAACAAGTGGTTTGCTGAGACAACTTTTGCACTGCTGTAGACCCATTTGTGTAATGGGGGAGCGTGTATATTCTGTTCAAGATAGTGAAGTGCACTCCATGTGCTTATGAGTGTGCATAGCCCACGGGGCTCAGCAGGGTTTGTGCCTCCTACACCACGCCGCCCAAACCCACGCACTCCTCTCGTCTGAGCGGAGAGAGGAGAGAGAGCGAGGTCATCTGTTTAATTTGTAGCATACTGTTGGCCTCAGCATCACTCATGCTCCTCTGTTGTGGACCGACTTGAACAATTTCACAATTTGCTAAATTAACAGAATTTGTCCTATTGGTGTTCATGGATTAACTTCTGGATCTGCTCCGGGATTTGTCCTGTGCCTCTCATGCATTTGCTGTGTATTGGCTGCAATGACAGTTGTCAAATGCTGACTCACAGTGACTTTTATAAATTGTAAAATAAATCAAAAGACATGGGAGAAAACAGACTTGATAAAATCCTCTGACAATTGAATGATAAATTTGCTGGCACGTACCAGAGTGTGCTCCGGATTGCCTGGAGGTTATTGCTGTGTACTTTATCCACTGTTGGTCATTCATCACCTGAGCGCAGTATCAGCCACAGTCTCTCACTCACATATGCACAGAGAGAAAGCAAATGCAGGCTGCTAGCCAACCTGCTATAAGGTGTAAAAGTTAGGATAACACTTCATGACTGGTAAACCTCCTCCTGTCTTAATACATTTTTTTTTTTTACAAAAACATAACCTTTTCTATACTTCCCTTTGTTTTCATAGAAACAGAGCTGAAGCTGAATATACTGTATGTGTTTCAAAAAGTATCTTTTAAAAACATTTTTCTTATAAGAAAATGGAGATTGCAATAATTTGACTTGCATGATAATTCTGTTTATGTTAATCTGGTTTGGTCAAATCACCCAAATTAATTAAAAATTAAATGAATAAAAATGACATTTTAAAGAACAACATCAACATCTTGTTGACCCGATAACTGTGGATAATACACAGAACACAATGAATGGGTCTGAAATCACTGACAGGTGTTTACAAAAGCATCACCATCCAGACAATAAAAACTAGGTGCTGGACAGAAAAACATGTAAAAGATGTAAAGATCTAGATACGGCTCTGATGAACATAATGCATTATGAAAATAAAGACAAGTAAATACTAGGGCTGTCAGTCAATTAAAATATTCAATTGCTATTAATCTCGTGATTGTCTGTGATTAATCATGATAAAGTGCAAATTAATCGCATATTTTTTATCTGTTCAGAAGGGAGATTTGTCAAGTATTTAAATCTCTTATTAACTTGGGAGTGGGCAAATATGCTACTTTATGCAAATGTATGCATACATTTATCATTGGAGATCAATTAACAACACAAAACAATGACAAATATTGTCCAGAAACCCTCACAGGTACTGCATTTAGCAAAGAAAATATGCTCAAATCATAACATGGCAAACAGCTGTCAGTGTGTCAGTGTGCTGACTCGACTATGACTTGCCCCCAAACGGCTTGTGATTATCATAAAGTGGGCATGTCTGTAAAGGGGGACTGGTGGGTACCCAGAGAACCCATTTACATTCACATATCTTGAGGTCAGAGGTCAAGGGACCGCTTTGGAAATGGCCATGACAGTTTTTTCTCGCCAAAATTTAGTACAAGTTTGGAGCGTTATTTACTCTCCATCACAACAAGCCAGTATGACATGGTTGGCACCAATAGATTCCTTAGGTTTTTGTAGTTTTATTTGATAGCAGCATCTTCACCAGCTTTAAAACGTAGCCCATTACAACCTCTGAAAGATTTATTGCGTTAATGCGTTAAATAAATCTGTAGCATTTAAATAAATTTGCAAAAATGAATTATCGTGTTAACTTTGACAAGCCTATAAAATACACAAAAAATGTACCCAGCATCTGTACAGAGATATATACAAATAAAATATTACCAGACTCAAGCATCAGATATAAATCATCATAATGTGATAAGAATGTGATAAGAAAGAAGAAGAGAGAACATAAAACAGGGAATATCGTCTCGCTAATTAAGAGGTGTCTTTGCCTTAAAAACGTGGTTATATCAAAAGACAATTTAAAAAAAATGACTGAAATCCCTCCCTACATTATATACACACTGCCTGTTTTATTTAAATGAATTGTCCTCAAAACACTACACCTGCCAGTGGTGAAGCTAAATGATGACTGATACAGTAAATGTCTGAAATCTGAATTTATTGCTCACTAATGAATAAACTATTGAGTCTCTGTTATATAGGGGTTAATGAACGAGTGAACGAGGGAGTGATTTCAGATGTTGCCCCTGTTAACCACTTTCATTGGGGCTGTTTCTACGGTGGAAAGTAGTTCTGATGAAAACATTTCTTTACGGAAAGGGGAAGAGGTTGGTTCAGAGCTATGAGCACCACAAATAAAATCCCATTTACCTCCAATTTTGGAAGGTGAGTGAGAAAATGTTTATTTTTGAAATCTGGGTGACCTGACCCTATAAAAGATAAAATCTAGAGTAGATATGATATGAAATGTCTGGGTTACAAAATGTAATGTTATGACAGAGGCCCGCGGGCATTAACTGAAACAGTACAGGATGTTAAAGCAGAGCCAATCATGCAGCAGAGGAGCAACGGCTATAAACCGCAAAGAAATATTTGCGAAAACAGTATGATGGCACAACCCAACATTGCTGTTTATCAAGTGACACTCTCATTCCACATCCATGACACCCCAGTTTGATTTGTGCACCTGCATGGGATACAAATTTGAGACATAGACACACAGACTGACTGGAGTTGCAGTAAAGTCAGCCTGTCGAGAGTCTATGCGGCACAATGTGAGGACAAAACCTAAAGCTGCATCGTAGATAGATAGTTGTGAGCAATCAAAGGCTGCAGATGTGTAATCATAAATACTAATTGTCATAACTGTGAATTTCCCACCTTGTTGTACGACCACCCGCTGATATGGGATGCCAGGACGACACGTGAACATACATGCAGCGTCTCAGACAATGCCTTGCTTGTTTTCTTATGAATATATTAAGAGCGTCTCTCCGTCAGCTACCCTTGTGTAGCAACAGTGTGATGCTCGGCACCCCTCGCCTGGAAAATTCCCAAACAGCATGGAAGTCTCCCAAATTTAAAGTATGCATATTCATAAGTCATAATCATGGCTGAGGCTCTGCAAAACTTCATTACATATTCATACACAGGGACTTTTCTTATATAAACTACTTTATGTTAACTCTATGGTTCAACGCTATACTGAATTAATATGGATAAGAGGAAGTGAATATGAGAAAACTGTATTTCCTGTTGTAGTTCAAGGTCAATGTGCTCTTGAAATCTCTGTATTTAAAGATAAATGATTAACTGCAATCAAAATACTTGAAGTAAAATTACCAGAATGTATTTGAGACAAGAGGAAGCTTGGATTAAACATGTTAATCTTGTATATACATCTTACGAGGGCTGTCAGTTAATACGATAGTAACGCATTAACGAAAGTTTATTTTATCATATCATTACGTCATTTAACACATTAACGCAACTTAGGATTTTTAGGTTGCAGACTCAGTTTAAAATCTGAAGATACTGGTATCATATAAAATTAGAAAACCTAATAAATCCAAACCAAACATGTGATACTAGTTTGCCGCAGAGGAGGATAAATAACGCTCCAAACTTATGCAAGATTTTGGCGAAGAATAAGGGGTCCCTTGACCTCTGACCTGTAAAAGTTAACGGGATAATAACATGTTTACGCAAATTTGTTTTAATGACACGCTTTAACGCCCACTCTCACGCTGATTATTAGTATTAAATACTTAACAAATCTCCCTTTAAAGTATATTTTGAACAGATAAAAACATGCAATAAATTTCAGATTAATCGTGATTAACTATGTACAGTCATGTGGTTAATCACAATTAAATATGACAGCCCTCCTTCTTATACCTGCTACTTTGAGCATAACAAATACTGTAGTTGTTTAATTGGCCAATAAGAATTTAATTGTGAAACAAAAGCTGCATTTTAGATAGTCAGAGTACAAAGAACAGAACAAAACAGAGATCAAAGATACAATAAACACATGGCTAACAGATACTACAGAAAGAATAAAGTGACAAAGCCCCGACTGTCATTTAGAAATAGTGGACATGTTGCCAAACATCTTACTTCGGCTTACAGGGAGTGCGATTTCTTTTGAGCTGCTGCCGTTTATTTCTCATCCATCTGTCAGGAGAGAGTTGCAGCATGTCGGCAGAGCACTCACCGGCTTTGTCTTGTAAATTCAACTTCTGACATCCACGAGACTGCAGAGGGTTGTCGCTCGACAGAAATAGACTTCTGTTTTTGTTTTGTGGTCTTTTTTCCCCGTTTCCTAACAACAAAGCACCACTGTATCAAAACCGCAAAGGGTGTACCTTGAAGTAGGAGCCATATATAGAAATCTTGTGAATCAGGCATGAATTAACACTGAGGTGGCTGTTGACTTGGAACATTTCAAACACCCTCAGAAAAGTGATGATGCTGGCAATGACAGAGGAAAGGATTTATTATGGAGTCAAACAAGTCGAGAATGCCCTTTGTACTAATGGAGCACAGGAACACTGTAGTAGTGCCTGAGATAAATTAATGGAAACAAATGCATTTTTCATTACAAGTGTAGCAATTAATGCCCCTGTGAGTCTGATATTGCTTTTTTCAGCTGAAAATGACTCTCCTTCAAACTAAACTTGTATGTATTTTGGAGCAAAAATGAAAAGTTTTTCGCAATCAATACGTAATAGCCTGAGATTTAAAAATACTGTGACGGTACACTGCACAGTCTGATGTGGGATCAATAGAGAAATGCATCTGGTTCACAGCAGGAGAGATCAAGAGTGGATCAATAATAAGCAAATTTCCAGGAATTGCAAGAGGCATTGATTTTTTAATTAGCCATTTCTCTCAAAAGGTGCATCAAAGACTCATGATAAAGAAACGCTAATGGGCCTTTGTGAGAAACTTAGACTACAACGTGCAGATGAGTGAATGCAGGTTGCAGGATGGAGAAGAGAAGCTAAGCATCAAAGTCATCTTTCCTCTCCTTTAGACCAGCGCTTCCCAACCTGGAGGGCACCAAAGTTCACAGGGGGCGCACCAGGATTTGTTTGCACATGTACAACTAAAATCATAATAATACACATATTAGATAATTTATACAGAAGTCTGTATATAAAACTATTTAAAAAGGTATATATTTTTTTGCCACTCTATAGGCCACATTCTGCACAGTTGCAGATAAAGATCAGGCTACACTAATAGTATTAGTAGTAACCTATTTGTAGCGATAGATTCCAGTGGTGGCTCAGTAGGATTGTTTCTCACTTGTGTGATCCAAATATTTCCAATAACTCCAGTACGTTAATTATTGAAAAAGATTGATTTAATTGTTTCCAAAAGTCACAACATGTTTATAGCTAACTAAATATTCTATATATATATATATACTAAATACTCTTTCACTGCAGTCAAAAATCTATATGCACTCTCGCTTGCTTGTCTAACACCATGAATTACATTTATATAACCAAAATAATGTATTTTGTATTCACTGCTTTAGACCAACTAAAGGCCTGGAGGTATGATGAATTTATCTAATGCACCATGTTTGCACTGTAAATATTGGGATCTCAAATTCTCAAGAAATGTAGTGTTAGATAAAGGATAAGTATGCAGATATTATGTGTTTATAATTACCAACAAACCCCATTAAAAGACAATTAAAAATCACAAGTATTGTGTGTTTGATCCAAGCCAGAAAGAGCTTGTTCCTCAGTGCCATAGCACCACTTCATGGTTATCCAACACATCATTGGGCCACATCGTTGCACTGGGTGACATGTTCCTTCATTACGATGATCATGTGCACAGTACATGTCCATTATGTAACTGTGCACACACATACATAATGGACACCACCTTGGTGCTGTATATACTCAGGAAAAAATGTTTTTTTGGTTAGTTGTGTGATGAATTTCCAGGGTCATGAGTTGATTACTGGGTTGATCCTATCCTATCCTAAATCCTAAAAGACACACGCCTACAAGAGACTGCTCCTACAAGACAGGATACTCTTGCATATCAAAATGACTGTTTAGTTGTTGATAATTTGTAGTTTACAGTTGTAAGTGGCGAGAAAGTGCCATGGAAATAAAGTAACGCTGGGGAACGGCAGTCATGATTACTGAATGACGTTGAACATTTTTTGCATATACGGTGGCAGCGCTCCCAGCTCCAATCATCTTCCAGCGCCTATGGGCGGAGGGGGATGGATTTCCGGGTTTCCGAGGAGAGAAGCATAAGTTAGCATAATGAAAAGCACCCTGGGGGTCAAGCAATCGAGCCACGTTCCCTGAATGGCCACACCCTGAACTGGCACTGCACTAGCTTTAATGAAACAGTCTGTGAAGGGTAAATCACTTCTTGTTTCTCCTTCTAACTCTTAGACAAACAACCTGTGATGAGGGGTCACAAGGACAGATAGTGGGGTCACAAACAGAACAAAAAAAACACACCAGAGCACCAAATGTGTATTAATCCACCATTGAAAGTAGTCCCCAACAAATACGGTATTTACTCATAGACTGTATACAGTATAAGAAGTGAACATAGTCACTGTGACGTCAACCACTGATTTGCGGACTATGTTTTTGAAGCCTTTAGTTTGTGGTATTTTGCCGTCACCATGTTGGTTTTTGCAATCAGGAGGAACATGAGAAGGTGGAGCAAAGTATATCCGAATGCAAAATAAGACATGTTCAAGCTACCAAAATGGTTTATTTAAAATTCATGAACTGAAAACAAACTGTGAAAGAGTTAAAGTTCAAAGAGAGAAACACTCACATCTCTGTGGTAGCGACCTGCACTCACAAGGTAGCCACGGCCTGAATCATCCACTGCTTTATGGTCTATTTGACTCTAAATGGGACCATAATTTACTAAATGAACATCATGCTGTATTGAAAAAGACTTGAAAATAGTGATTGAGACCATAAACTCAATGGAGCATGTGAGAAGTAGACTCATTTTCTCATAGACTTCTATACAATCAGATATCTTTTTGCAACCAGAGGACTCGCCCCCTGCTGGCTGTTAGACAGAATGCAGGTTTAGTATCAGTCCAGCATTGGCTTCACTTCTCAGACCCGGTTGCTCACTGTATTTACTTGTGTTTGCATAATGTTTCCTAAAAACTAAAATACCAAGCTTTTTAGGAAATTGCTGGGACTTAAAATGGTATTTTTTAATATTTATGTCTTCAGCAGCAACAAATGGACTCAGGGCTGAGAGCCACATACTGTAAAGGGTAGAAAAGTGTTGAGAGATGAACCAACACTTTTCATGGGATTTGTTGACAACAAGAATCCTGCCAGCCTTACCCTGTAAATGAGAAATATGCTGTTAACACGTCTTCATTTTACTCTGCAGTCTGCTAAAAGATGTGATTTTGGGCAACTTTTGCAACTGATAAGATCCCATTTAAAGCCCAGACATGAGTGGGTGTAATTGCCCAATGAATGTCGATGTAACAAACTGGCACTTAAGAGCTTAAAAGCATCGAAATGATCTGAAAGAAGCTGCAACCATCCATCACAAAATACATTTTACTACCAAAAAGTTCTACAGTAAATATTACAATTTTGATTTTACATGTTTTCCTCTTTTCAACGCAGTTGCCGAGGCAAGGTGAATATTCACTCGGAGGGCTTTTAATGCAGAACAAACGCAGAGAGATGATAAGAAAATAGAAACATCTGTGAACAAAGGTCTGTGGATTCACCTTTACTGGATAGCCGGCAACAAACATGAAGGCAAAACAGATGAATCATGGAAAACAGAAAAAGAAAAATCTGATGGATGTCTTTGTGAGAAAAAAACTGCTTACACACCGCGGCTGAGTGACGCTTATGGGCATTCAAGTTTTTCCTGTGATGACTCCTCTCATGATTTATGTAGGTAGAGCCGTCTCCTCTGACCTTGAGAGATGCTTCACTTTGTGCTGATGTTTGGGTTAACTGGGGATTGTGGGAATTGGAGGTCCCTCTGAGGGACCTTATTCTCCTGACCTCACACAGGTTTTCTGTGTGCGCTGGTATCATGATCAATATCCACCTCAGTTCATGTGGGTTTTTCAGAGATATAAGGTACGGATGATAGATTGAGGTTTTGATAATGCTTTGAACCCACCTTTCCTGGAAAATTCACGTTTGATATTTCGTCAGAGTGCAGAACATTGAGATAATATAACTCTGCTTTCAAAATACTGTATTAAACTAAAATGAAACTGTGATGATTCCATAATTTAAAAAAAATAGTTTGTGTTGATAAAGACTCTTTTCTCTATGTGTTAATTATAATTGAACCATAATGGACATTCTTCATTTTTCCCATCACCCAACATCTCTTTTCTGTCATTGCAAAGATTAATGATGATCAACTGAATCGACTCTCATAAATTCCCATCAGCACCCTGAGGGGAATGTTCAAAGCTACTAAATCAGTGTATTCATCCAAAGATTTTAAATATTCAGATGAGTCCCTGAGGCTTCGGTGCAATAAAAGCTTATTTACCGGGGCATGGGAAACACACCTTGCATCTTAATATGCTGACAGAGTGAAAAGATGAATAGCGTGGTTCCATCTGTATCATGTTCATGGTAGATCAATCTGTCACTCTGCTGCGGTTGGTTATTCAATATTGTCCTTGGCCTCAAACTCCACCAAGCGAGATTTATGCCGTCAGTGCGAGCTCGAGGGAAGAACAGACGAAATCAAGACTCAAACTACTACAGAGGCATTTGATTTCCTTGATTTTAATTCATCACTTTACTGATGATGCATTTAACATCCAGGCATCTTTCATTCAGTCATTCGGGAGAATTTCCACAATTGTGAGCTCAACACATTGACGAATGCCATGCAGCCACTTTGTTCACAGTAGACAGCTGAGTAAATCTGCAAAAAGAATAATTAACATCAAAACCAAATACAGTTTCCTCTGAACATGAAAGAGAAACATAGATGAAGTCACACATTCAGTCGGTTAAAATTTCAGCGTCAGATGAAAGTTTCCAGTGCCGTCACAGCCTTGATTATGGTTACTTATCTTTCACAATCAACCCTGCTGAATCTGAAGTAAAATGTAAAAAGGAAGGACAAGATATGTTTATTCCCTGCAGATCCTGGTAACAATAATAACCTTCTGGTCCTGACGTGAAATGTTTAAAAATGTCCTCCTTGTTCCACCTCTAATGACTCATGATTAAATGCTGAGAAGGTCTAATCATCTCCAGAGCCTGTGTGATGTAAAACATGCAGGCAAGGTTAGTCTGAGTCACATCTCCACTGTTTGTTCAAAGATGCAGGGCCTTATTTCTTAGATAAATATGCAGAGAAGCGTTTTCATCAGCTGCTTTTTCCAGACAGTGTGCAACAAGTCAAGGCTCCTCGAAAGTCTCAGACTAATTTCATATTATTATTTATTGCCATAACCCAAAGAAAATGAAGACGAGCAATAAATTCCCCCCAAAACTCTGATTCAAGACCAACTTCCTGAGTCAGTTTACTATATTCTCCACAATTGTGTACCCAGACAATTTTCCTGTCCACTAAGGGATTATTAGCTACATTATGGGTGAATTTATGTGCGGCTTTACCTATAAATAATAACAATAATAATCTGGTTGAACCACTTTTTCTTGGACTTTATTATCACATTGTTGTCTCTAATGTTCCCCTAACCTTTACCAAATGATTTTAGCTGCCTAAAAATGTGAAACCCTTGGTCATGCATTTATTACCAGGAGTGGATACTGAGAAATAATAAAAAAAATGTTAATATGGAAAAAATGTAATCTATAATAAAATATTTTTGCTCCTCCAAAATGTATTAGCAATTTAATGCAAAATAGTTTCAAAGGAATAGCAGCAGCTACATGTCAGGGCTATGGGAGTTATGATGGCAGCATAAAGAGAAATGTGATTGGTCAGTTTGGGCTACTTGTGTTTTCTCCAACAATGTTTTGATGCTGGTGAGGATTACTGAGTGAAGACAACATGAGGAAGTTAAGAAAACCTCAGACACACACCTAGTAAAGTAGTTTCTGCGAAACTTCTGCTGACCCAGTCGGCTCTCATCCCCAAGGCGTCGAATGCTAAAGCTTTGTCGCGGTCATCGGCGCTGCACGAGGCACCCTTTAGCACCGGCATGCGACGCACTGGCCTTCTATTAACTACCACGGATCCCTGTATCCGTGGCAACAGGGTGCATGTTAAAAGTGACGCCGAGGGGTCTGACAAAGTTGTGAGGAGTGGGGACGATAGTGTGCTGGCTGACCATGATTGTCATCATCATAGTGGAAGAAAGAATTTAAATATGGAAATTACAAAGAATAATCTATGTATATTAAGCAATGAGACAATGCAGAAAAACATCTACGGTCTAAATCCAGCTTCATCTATGTCGATACCTGTGCTAATGGAGATCGGTTCAGACAGGAACACGAGGTTATTTGCGCCGTCGTGGTCACGAGCTGACCTTCCTACTGTAAGTACATCTGTTACTGCTGCTGCTGACTGCTTTTTACTAACCAGCAGCTGAAACAGCACTGAAAGCTCAACACCGCAGCCTTCACCCACATGTTGTTTGATTTAACTAGACCAGTTCACCTTTCGACTCCCATGAGTAATAACCAAAATGATTAAACTGTAGTTTATAGTTATTTTACTGTTAACAACCAATGAAACGATAATGAATAATTCTTTCTAATTATTAGTGATGCTATAATTATTTCATCATTAGTTTGTGTAATATGAAATAAGTTTACAAAATATATATTGTATCATAGCTGAGAAGAGATGATATCAATTATATTACATAAATAACTTATTTATTAATTTTTTATATACTATGTTAATACTGTTAATGATTACCAAATGATCTGTAAAGCTTTAAGGAATCATATGTAAAACATCTATAAACATTACAACCAATTATTAAGCATTGACAAAGTTTGCTAAGTATAACAGATTGTTGCTAGTATAATAGATCATTGCTATGTATGACATGTATAACAGACAGCTGCTAAGTATAATGGACCACTGCTATGTATGACAGACCATTGCTAGTATAATAGACTGTTGCTATGTATAACAGACTGTTACTGTGTTTAATAGACTGTTGCTATGTATAACAGACTGTTACTGTGTTTAATAGACTGTTACTATGTATAACAGACTGTTACTGTGTTTAATAGACTGTTACTATGTATAACAGACTGTTACTGTGTTTAATAGACTGTTGCTATGTATAACAGACTGTTACTGTGTTTAAGATAAGATAAGATAAGATAAGATATTCCTTTATTAGTCCCACAGTGGGGGAAATTTACAATAATTTAATAGACTGTTACTATGTATAACAGACTGTTACTGTGTTTAATAGACTGTTACTATGTATAACAGACTGTTACTGTGTTTAATAGACTGTTACTATGTATAACAGACTGTTACTGTGTTTAATAGACTGTTGCTATGTATAACAGTCTGTTGCTAGTGTCATAGACTTGCTATTTATGTATAACAGACTGTTACTGTGTTTAATAGACTGTTACTATGTATAACAGACTGTTACTGTGTTTAATAGACTGTTACTATGTATAACAGGCTGTTACTGTGTATAACAGTCTGTTGCTACGTATAACAGACTGTTACTGTGTATAACAGTCTGTTGTGTGTATAACAGTCTGTTGCTACGTATAACAGACTGTTACTGTGTATAACAGTCTGTTGCTACGTATAACAGACTGTTACTGTGTTTAATAGACTGTTACTATGTATAACAGACTGTTACTATGTATAACAGTCTGTTGCCACGTTTAACAGTCTGTTGCCATGTGTAACAGTCTATTGCTATGTATAACAGACCGTTGCTATGTATAATAGACTGTTACTATGTTTAATAGACTGTTACTATGTATAACAGACTGTTACTGTGTATAACAGTCTGTTGCTATGTATAACAGACCGTTGCTAGTATAATAGACTGTTGCTATTTATGTATAACAGACTGTTACTGTGTATAACAGTCTATTGCTACGTATAACAGACCGTTGCTATGTCTAACAGACTGTTACTATGTTTAATAGACTGTTACTATGTATAACAGACTGTTACTGTGTATAACGGTCTATTGCTACGTATAACAGACCGTTGCTATGTCTAACAGACTGTTACTGTGTATAACAGTCTATTGCTATGTATAACAGGCCGTTGCTATGTATAATAGACTGTTACTATGTTTAATAGACTGTTACTATGTATAACAGACTGTTACTGTGTATAACAGTCTGTTGCCACGTTTAACAGTCTGTTGCCATGTGTAACAGTCTATTGCTATGTATAACAGACTGTTGCTATGTATAATAGACTGTTACTGTGTTTAATAGACTGTTACTATGTATAACAGACTGTTACTGTGTATAACAGTCTGTTGCTACGTATAACAGACCGTTGCTAGTATAATAGACTGTTGCTATTTATGTATAACAGACTGTTACTGTGTATAACGGTCTATTGCTATGTATAACAGACCGTTGCTATGTCTAACAGACTGTTACTGTGTATAACAGTCTATTGCTATGTATAACAGGCCGTTGCTATGTCTAAGTGACCGTTGCTAGTATAATGGATCAAAAATAGTGTGTAAGTGTGTAAGTGTTATCCATTTAAGATACACCGATGATTTAAATAGATATTTCTTCCTCATCATGTGCATATGAACACTGTACACCCTGTTTTGTTTTGCTTCAAACTGAGCCACTACTACAAATTCAGCTGCAGCTGCTGCATGACGAGAATATTTCTGACTAATCTGAAGTTAAAGTAACTAAAATTACGGCGTGGTCATCCACTCGCACTGGCCTCTGAGCGTCAGACAGCAGATGTTGCTGGATGACACAAAGTGGTGAAAGCTCCCCAGTTAATGAGGTCTCAGAGGGTTCCTAACCCCCATAACTGCTTCTTTCTGTGCATTTCTCTCCGTGTTGTTTTTTCTTCTCACACACACACCACTTGCAACTCACACATATGTGTTTATGTGTGCCGCTGATGGCTGCAGGCAGCAAAGTTCACGCAGTGGGTCATGTTGTGGGTCAAAGGTTGCTGCAACACGAGCAGGCATCTTGGGAAAGCTCATTGTTCATTGAATTCTTACTCTAAATTGGTGTTTGCAGTGAACAACATAGGACGAGCACCCACCGACTTTTGCTGAACTGCTTATTGGCTCTCGATTACGCTGCTGATCATCCTATTTACGCCTGGTTTGCTTCCTTCTGAAGTAGGTGAGCACTGATGCTCTTGACTTTTCCATTTACATGTATTGATAGCTTCATCACACTGAACAATTCCCTCTCCATGGGCCTGTTTTTAATTCAGCAAATCTAACACCATCAAGCTCTAGCTGATGGTTCAAAGAGGAGTCATTCCAGCAACACAGCCCTCGGGTTTTGTCATTTCCCAGCCAGAGGTGAACAACACACACAAAAAAGGCAATATATTTTGAATATAAGTACAGCCAGTGTGTTATAAAGTCCGGACCCCCAATTCCCAGATTAGTTATTGAAATTAAATGAAAAGAGCTCTAATTGACTGAGCTTCTAGCGATTAAAGGAGACAAATAATCGGCCAACCTGGAGCAGCAACTGAAAATAAATGGGGATCTTCAGTGCTGTGCACATTCCCCTCAGTACAGCAGAGGCCCTCCCATCTTCACTTCAGACGCGCGGTAGACATCACTGTATCTGTCAGGCAAATGAGCATTTTAGATTTACAGAGCCATAATGTGACATAATGAAGTTATAATTTATCAATTAGAATAATTAGGAGGCAGATCCAATTTAATTAAAGTGTTGAAAAGGCTCAGAGGAAGCCAGCCACACATAAATGAGCCTGTGAATGTGTGTGTGTGTGTTGTTTTTTTTTTCAGGTTGTGGCTTCAGATGCTTGGGTGAATTTACTATCATTCTCATTCATTCTCCATCTAATTGATTTAGGATCTTGGTGTGAAGGAATGGAGCGCATAGGTTTTTTTTTTTTTTTTTTTTTTTTTAATCGCTCCTTTGTACAGATGAAACTGGGAAAAAAGGAAAGATCTAAAAGAAAGTAAAATGTAATGCCTTGTGGCATTATGACTTCGAGTTTGGCTGTGCGTCAGTGGACACTAATGAATTGGCACTGTCAGCAGTGTGAACTCTAGACCCGACAGTGGAGATGTGCTTAGTGGTCGTGCTGAAGCATGTCAGCAGGGTAGGCCCAGTGAGCTTGTAAGACAGAAATGAGAGAATAAGAGAGAGAGAGAGAGAGAGAGAGAGAGAGAGAGAGAGAGAGAGAGAGAGAGAGAGAGAGAGAGAGAGATGAAAACCGCTGACAGCAAAGGCCTTATCAGCCATGTTTGATAAAATCAGCTGGCTCTACTCCGGGTCTTAAGGATGCAGGATTCCTCTCCACCTGCCCAAGTTATCACTGTGTCACACACTCACACCAGAGATTACCTTTCATAATTTGGTGTTGGATCAGGCGTGAAAAATGCTCTCTTACACTGTCATTTAAAGTGAAGGGAGGATTTATATTCTCTCTTTAAATCACCCCCCCACCCCTTCCTGTGTCCCTTAGCCCTTTCCTGCCTCCTTCCATCTCCTCCTCTCTCTTCATTCTACCACTCCCCCTTTCTTCCTTCTTCCTCCCCTTGTCCTTTTTGCCTCCATACTTGAGGGCAAACAACTCATGAAAGCAACTTGACGCCTCCCACAATGACAAACGGTCATTTAAAAAGGCCAGCCTGTCAGGCAGACCGCCACGGCAGAAGGCACTGCGGAGACAGATGAAGGAAAAATATACTCAAGGTAAAGGAGACAAACGATCAGGGTGAGCTGAACAAGAAGGGATGAAGACGAAGCGGGAGGGGATGAAGACTCCTCGGAGGAAAGAGAGTGAAGGTTCCTGACTCCCTGAGCCAGTGTGAAGCAGCCTCACTATATTTTGAGTCAGTTTATTTTAATCTATGCATGCTGCTGACTTCATATCAGCGAGCCTGCATGCATCCACTTTATATTTGAAAAGTTTCAAGTTGAGCATGGCAGTCCTCTGTGAATTTGCTGGAATGTCACTACAAATAATCATTTCAAAGTGTTCATCTAAGCCCATAAATAAACAAATGAATAATTCAGTTTGTAAGTCAATCCTTCATGCATCCATCCAACCATGTGATCCCCAGACTACAAAATCCAGTGATGTAAACTGTAGAATATCGCCAATCAAATTAATGTGTTTTACCTGTCAGTAACAGAGACAGGAGTCTATGTTTTACATTATAAAAACCAGAGTTGAAAGCAGTGTTGAAACAGTCGTGCAGTTTATTGAATGTGTCTGTTGAAACTGTTATGATGCTGTAGATTAAAACAGCATAGATTATTAGAAAAGTTCACCACCAGCAGTTGGTTTCACACTCTGTTGCTATTAGCAGCCGGCACAATTGAAATTTTGTCAGATCTGTGACAGAGTATTGACAAGCATCTTTTATTTACTTATAATCCGTAGGTTTTATTAGGGTTGTTTATGGCTGGTGATTTGTTTACTGCTAACCCAGCTAGCTGTTAGACCACAGGGCTGCATCCTAAATCACATACTATGCACTACATGCTCAAAATGCATTATATCATTGAACAAACTTTTATGTGAATATACGGTAGTAAGCTTTTCAGACACACTTAATTATCACTCCACTTCCTGAGAGCCTCCTTGCCAGCTGGAGACGTGTAACCATGGTAACCTGTGCCGACCTGAACTAATTAAAAAATATATTACTCCTAACAAAGTGAAACCTTACACTTAAAGTTAAATTGAAGCGCTACAGTTGCATTGGATTGTGGGATATTTATGCCAGCGGTGTTTTGCTGCCTTCGGATGGGGTCGTGTTTACTGTGTCGGCCCATATGAACGCCCCCCTCATGTCGTATTCATGTCCTCGTACGCGGAAAGTTTCTGAAAACTCCAAGTTCACGACTACCGTTACTATTGTACGGTATATTGTAATTTTAGTCATGTATTGTTTTTCTTGGTAATTTTATAATATGTCTGAGGAAAATGTTGATATTCTCAGTTACCTCATCTTTCTCCTGTGTCATTGTGCCTTTTCATTTCCTGCCTTATGTAACACACTTGCTAGCTTGCTAAATTGTGAGCCTCTGTGGCCTCTAGACTCGGACAGTTAATACCGTTAATGTTAATATTGCCTTGGGTTAGTAGCGGCGTTCTTCATGACTTTACAAGTTCCATTTGAAGGCACCATTAGTATACTGTAATACTTCACCAGAAATAGTATACCACACTAAAAAATCTCACATAATGTTTTAGCATACTAAATAACATGTTAGTGTGCAATTCAGATGCAACCAAGATGTCTAAATAGACTAGAACTGAGTTGTACATACAACATACATTGGCTGTTTGACTTATTTTTATTGTCATATACTGTACAACTCCTAATACAACATTTATGCAACTGTGTTTGCTAGATTAATTACTATAATCAATAACAGTGCTGTACTTCCTACGGGGAGGTGATGGTGATCTTTCAGTGAAGTTGTGATGATAGTTTCTTCCTACCATGAGGCACTATGTAAGTAATTTGGCAGCTAGTCTATACTTGAGTGTTACTGCACTAATTCATATTGACAGTACCTTTGGTTTAACTCTTGTTTATGGATTGTCATTGTGTTATGATTCATAATCACTATGTAATGACTGTTTTCACAGTTTCGTAATTGCCTCCAGTAAAAAACTTCAAAGGCCAACTCGTCTTCAGTTTTTTTTTTAGCTTCGCTGCTTAGCTGTGCAGCTTTTTGTTTGCAGAAAATTATTGTAGTTCACCATGTTGTTAACAGAAAAGGAAACAAGACATGCAGAGACGGATGTCAATCAGACTGCTATTTTAAAAAGCTACTGCCAATTAAACTGAACAAAGACAAAGGGAATTATGTTTGCTCAGATGTAATGCTTTAGTTTTGGCTGTCAGAGATGTTCCTAGAGCTGTCTCGCCACTTTCAACAATTTGTTGTAATTTTTTTCCAGCTGTGAACAGCTCCTCTGTTTCCTCTGTGCAATGTGGTGTGGAACAATAACGTCCATCAATACCAAACTTGAAAATCAAGCTAATTTAGAATAAACACCTGAGTGCATTTAAAAGGATTGTATATAAGTTTTTACACCATTTTTACAACAGTGCTTTTTATTACCTAGTGTAAAGAGGTTATAATCTAACCTAAAAAATTTGACCTTCCATGACTTTCTGGGTTTCCTCTATCAACCTGTTGACTGCTTTGAATGTGAAGTATGCAGGATGTTTTTTCTGGGAAAATCCAGCGGATGTGACGTCATGCACGGTCGTTACAGGGCTAACAGTGAGCAACGACAGCTAGTGTTCAGGTTAGAAATGGAGTCTGCTAACGCCAACAAATGACCAACACCCACCACAAGTCAGACTCCAACACAAACTCCACGGGAGCACAAAACTAAAGTTGTGAGAGTGGCGTAGGTCATTTTGGAGAATAGCAAAGCCAGCGCGAAGAGTGTGTTCACATGGGAAGTGAGCGGTGAAGTAAGACAGTGTGACAGAGAGTGTGTGTGAAAAAGCGAGCGAGCAGCAGAGCAGTAGAAAGTTAGTTTAGCTTTGAGAATATCAAGTGAATGTGCAGTGGAAGTTGCACTTTGTGCAGAAATAAATGCTGCAGCTCCTTGAGACCAACAGAGGTTTCCTGTCTCTTGTTTCCCTGCGGCTGAGTGAAGTGACAGGGCTCCGGAGCGAGTAACGTTATCGACTGCTGCCCAGGAGACCAAAACTACAACGTCTCCCCTGTTCCTTCATCACGGTCAAGAGGCTGAAGCAGGAAAAGGCTTGGCCTTCGATTCATGGAGGGACCTCGGTAAGATAACATTACTGCCAAGCATGTGAAAAATACTGTATAGTGATATTGTAGTTTTAGCTGTCAGTCAAGTTCAGTCTTGTGTGTCGTCTCACCGTTTTGACCAAAGTTTGCTTGTGTCTATGTAGTGCAAGCACAAGCACGAGCACAAGCAACAGGATGTTAACTGTTGTTGACTCAGCAGCCACGGGTGTCACTGTCAACAACTAATCTATGATTCTTACTAGGGCTGTCAATTGATGAAAATATTATATTACGATTAACCGCGTGATTGTCTTTGATTCATTGATTTATTGGAAATGAATTGCACATTTTTTATCTGTTCAAAATGTCCCTTAAAAGAGAGATTTAGAAGAAGAACCTTTATTAGTCCCACTAGGGGAAATTCAATGTTTACACTCTGTTGTTAACTTATACACAGTACATGCAGACCTGAAACACACACATGCACATACAGGACCCATATACATGCATCAATGGAGAGATGTCAGAGTGAGGGGGCTGCTCCTGACAAGCGCCCCGAGCAGTCGCGGGTTTGGTGCCTTGCTCAGGGGCACCTCGGCAGTGCCCAAGAGGTAAACTGGCACCTCTCCAGCTACCAGTTCACATTCAGTTCATGGTCAAACGTTCCCTGACCGGGAATCGAACCCGGGCCGCGGCAGTGAGAGCGCCAAATCCTAACCACTAGACCACGAGGGACAGTTATCAAGTATTTAATACTCTCTCAACATGGGACTGGGCCTGTTTGCTTACTTTATATACATATATGTATATATTTATTATTTGAAATCAATTAACATCAATTTAACACAAAACAATGACAAATATTGTCCAGAAACCCTCACAGGTACTGCATTTAGCATAAAAAATCTGCTCAAATTGCAGCCCAACAGCCACCAACAGCTGTCAGTGTGCTGACTTGACTATGATTTGCCCCAAACTGCATGTGATTATCATAAAGTGGGCATGTCTGTAAAGAGGAGACTGGTGGGGACCCAGAGAACCCATTTTCATTCACATATCTTGAGGTCAGAGGTCAAGGGACCCATTTGGAAATTGCCATGCCAGTTTTTCCTCACTAAAATTTTGTGCAAGTTTGGAGTGTTATTTAGCCTCCTTCCCGACAAGCCAGCTGTAACAACTGTCAAGTTATAATCTGTTTAGTGTTGCATGTTGCATGTCCTGTGTTTCTCACTTCCTGTTTTATTTTATAGTTGTACTTCCCTTTTCATTTTAGAACATGTCAATTCCGGTTTGCATGTTTCCCACCCGCACATTTGAGCACCTCCTCCTGACCTAGTTTTGAACACCATTCACCTGGTTCTGATCGTCTTCTCCCTGCCCTGATTGTGTCCACCTGTCCATAGTTAATCACTCCCTTCACTAGTATATAATGTGTGCTTCCTCGTCCTCTTGTGCCAGTTCGTTGCCTATTGTAAGTACGTACCCGCGATCCTTTCTAGTGCTCTCGTGTTGTTTTCTTGTGTACTGAACCTCTGCTCGTTTTTTGACTTAGCCCCTAGCCTGCCGATTTGGATTTATACTGTTTTCTGCTCTACCGTGTACCGACCTGTTTTATATTAAAGACGCTGATTTTTGAACTGATCCCTGCCTGGAGTCTTGCGTTTGAGTCCATCTCTGTACTCAGTCGTGACACCAGCATGACATTGTTGGTACCAATAGAGTCTTCTAATGCGTAAAGAAATGAATGGTGCTATAACTAATTTGCGTGAACGCGTTATCACATTAACTTTGACAGCGCTGATTCTTACATGTAGCCCCTTTAATTTTGTCACATAGTGTTCATTTAAGAATGAGTATAGTATAGATCTGGGACACGGGTAAAAAGTGTCATTTGAAGACATGTCTTTTCTTTGCAGAGGATTGAAACTTGTCTAAACATATAAGATGGTAGATGCATCTGTGCAATCACTTGTTTCATGTCGATGTTTTTCCCTTTTCCAAAGAGAAGCTGAGATTTTTTTCCTCAGTTCTACCAGCAGCTGAATTTCTCTCTGCAGCAAACACCAACTGCAGAAGAAAAAGAAACAAAAACAAACTTTCCATCCTTAAATATTCTTCTTTTCCTTTAATTCAAATTGACACCATTTTTATCCTTGAAAACTTTCAAGGTTTTCCCAACTGCAAATGTCTATCTCAACTTTGGAACTGTTGTTACAGCCAGCTATAGTGGAGGGAGGAGACCTTCACATTGCACCCAAGTCACACAATGCATGTGGGGCTTTGCCATATGAATTCAATTTTCATTACCCCCCTGTAATAAATGCGGTGTGAATCCTGGGAGGCCATGGCAGCAAAAAATAAATCTGATACATGAATAAACGATGTCCCCGGGGAAGGCAGACTCCTCCTTTGTGAGGAAGATTGACTCCTCCAAGATGGGACACATCAGCCACAAGGAACGGAAACAGAAATAGAAACTGCCGACAGAAAGGCGCTTGCTCACAGACTTTCTGTTCAGCCCCCCAACCAATCTCAAAGCTGTATATAATAATAATACATATTCTATGCAGTGTGACTGCAAGCCATCAAATTCTCCCAGAGGTCAGCACTTTTGTAATTTCCAGACTATGAGAATGTAATTAAACTTTGACGCAGAAACTTAGTCACTGCAGTGCACTTGTCACTTCATTCTCCGCGTTTTCAGTCTCGCCAAATAGTTGTTGATGTATGTGCGGGATGATGTTGGTGTTTACACATTTCCGACTTTGTCAGGTTCCTAGAGAGAGGGTGATGTGCTGCTGAACTATATTTTCATCCCACTTCTGTGGCAACACTTTGCAACTACAATACGACCTGTGCTTTTGAGATGTGTTTGTGCACTCCAGCAGCCCTGGAAAACATAAGCACATCTTTATTTGTCTGTAGTTTTCCTCCTCAGCTATTTCTTATTGACAGACTAGCAATATTTTCATGTTTACCTTGACAGCGCTGGCTGTTATTCTACCACCATCACAGGTGGTAGTGTGATGCAGAATGCCAGGTGTACATAATTATATGGTGCCAAAGGTGATTTTGCCATTAGAGCATGTTACAATGACCCTTGGAAGACCAGTATGTGATATATTTACTGTAATAAATCATATAATGACCATGATCAAGTCATCAGAAATGAAGTAAACATGCTGAATTGACATCTGGCTTCTCTGACAACAGTGCTACAGCCAGTATGTTCTCCTTTGAAATTTCCACTTTAGTCCGTAACGTCTGTTTTTGTTTTGGCCGGTGTGATCTCGTCCATGGCCTATTACAACATTGCCACATATGAAACAAATTGGCAGCCTTTTGCAGCCATGGAAGCAAGCAAACGGACTGGATCAACAGAGATAACGTTAACGTTAGATTCTCCCCGACAAGAACAGCCTTGTAATAAAGTGAGTATTTGAGACACGTTAGCCACTAAAGTGAATCTGACTACAGCTGTTGGTCAGAGGATAACCTCTAACCTCGAAGCCAAGCCCTGAAGGGGTTTATTTTACAACGACCCACTAGCTGTACATTATCACACTTATTACACAGCTACTTAGTTTATAAATCAATAATTTGACACAAAAATGATCCACCAGAGTCTGATACCAGAACTCCCCCATAGCAACAGTACCATTACAACCCTACTCTCATCTAGGATGCTTTCCTGAAAATGCCCAGAAACAGCATAGATCATGAAAATGTCACATCTGGCAAGAAAGGAATAGGTCATACTTCTACCTGTAACATACCTAAGACAAGACATGGGGCTGGAACTGTCATGGTAAATAAAGTAATAATGCTAGATCACTAAATAACTTTGACAGCAAAAAATATTCACAACCACATGACGAGTTATTAGCCATCATTTGATCACTCTGTGCTGGTAGTGCAACCTCAAGTAACAATCACAGGGCATTTCAATATTATTTCATTAATCCACAAATCTCCAAGGGAACAAACAGTTAATTTACAAATTGGTCCGTGCTACTGTGGTGAATCTCAGTGAGGGCTATTAGCTCAACCACTGAATTCAACCTTCTGCAACCCCCCAATCTGGCGTCACAGCAGATGGGTGGAGGTCTGTGATCTGTTGAGGCAATTTTGTGCATGGCTGCCATGGCCTGTCCTGGTGTGACATCTCCTGCTGCTAGTTGGCCTGTATCCTGACCTTCACACTGGGCTGGTGTACAGCTGTCTGGCTGGGAAATGCAAACACACACTCACACCCCCCCGGCACACACACATACACATAACACACTTGCAATCCCTGGGGAAGAGCAAAAAGTTTAGTTGGGAGACAGGTTTTTGCTGTTATGTGTTATTGCACTGGCTAGTAGACAGCAGGGCAGTGTGCTCTGTTGAACAAACTGTCATACGTGGCTCCAAACATTAGCGCTTAGCTGGTCACATAGATGATGGAGATTGTGAAGGGATTATATGTGTGTGAAGTGACTGCAGAAAATGTCAAAGACAGAGTAAAGAAGAGGATGCACAAAAAAAAAAACACACATTCATTGCGCACACATGCACACTCAACCCCCACCCCCGGCACTTCCTATTTGTCGGGTTAGAGCACGAGGACACATAACGTAAACCCAAAGAGACACTTGCTCCACGGGGAGAGATCTCCTCTCATTACGAGCAGGATTGACACTGGGCCTGGCCTGTCCAGAGGGAGGTCTAAACCAATAAGAGAGTAATTGAAAGAGGCGCTTGACTTCCCGTCTGTAACAGCTTACAGACCAGGGCTGATGTGCCTCTAGGAGCATGGCGTTTAGAAAACAGATGGGCAAAGACAAACAACATGAAAGTTGGCTCAGAATTGCAGGGGAAGAAAAAACAATTTGGAGAGAGAAGGCATTTTCACCTCCTCGCAGATTATCACGTTTCGGTGCCTTATCTCAAACTGATGCTGGTTTCCCAATTATATTTCCCATGATTAACATCTTGTCACATCTGCCTCGCGTAATGTACTTATGGAAAAATGACTGAGCCGCATAAAGCTTAAAGAAATACAGAGAAGAAACACACCAACACATGTGCGTTTCATAGTTTTCCTATATCCCCAGAGCGGCTGTGGTCCTTAGTGTCAACTGCTGGAGCCAGAATGCAGAGAGTGGTAGAGGCTGTGCCGGAGCATCTTGTCTCGCTGAGGTGTGTGTGTTGAATCCCGGCGGCTAGACTTGTTACGGAGATGACAGCATGTTTTGTTTCACTACACAGCCCTCGCGCTGACAGTCTGAAAGCCTGGAGCCAAACAAACAGAGGCAGCAGCGATGCCAGGTATCTCAAGATCTCTCTCTCTCTCTCTCTCTCTCTCTCTCTCTCACATGCATGCAGTTCATATACGCAGTACAGGAGACACACACACACACACACACACTACAGCGTGGAGAAAACAGACACATAACCAAGTAAACACATTTTGATGTTGTGCGCAAGGTCTGCATCACTGCAGTACTTCAGCGAGCAGAAGCTGAGAAGCGATGCCATTCCTCCTCCTTTCGCACCACAAGGAGATGATCCTTCTACCTCTAAATGTTATGATTAAATCATGTGTCATCATAGTGGTCATTCATAACATCCAAAGAACCTTTAGAGTGAATAAAATCTTCCGGCAGTGAATATTGCTTTCCAAATACAGTCCACAACTCAGAGTGGATGAGTAGATGCAGGCTATGCATCATTTACCGTACTGTACGCACCTGTGGGGCATCAATAATTCAGGCATGCACTTGAACCCCGGGTGTAGGAACAAGGCAGGCCTTGAAACATTCCTGGAACAACTGCAGTACCTCTCAGATTGACGCAACACTCGACATGATCAAGAAACTGAGCTGGCAGAGTGAACACGCTTCACTGAAGAACAGAATGTTAAGACTTGTCGAGTTTTACCCAGAAGCTGCTCACAGTGTAGTCCTTCGCTATTGGAGTAATCCAGTTCTTCTGAGCCTTAGCATTCGCAGGAAAGGAGGCAGCAAGCTAAAGGTTAGACAAGGTGGGCTTGTGAGTGAAAGGCTTTAGTTTGAATCCCTGGACTGACTGGTGGTGGAGACAAAGTTTGAAACACTCCAACCCTGCAGAGACATTCCTTAACAACGTGCTTAACCCCCAAAAACTGTTTGAAAATGAATGCAGTTGTGTATAAAGTAATGCAGTTTAAATGAGAAGCAAG
Organism: Pterois miles; assembly: GCA_947000775.1. Classification (NCBI taxonomy): domain Eukaryota; kingdom Metazoa; phylum Chordata; class Actinopteri; order Perciformes; family Scorpaenidae; genus Pterois; species Pterois miles. The sequence continues at coordinate 5,318,606 of CAMQGK010000481.1, read as the reverse complement.
ACCCTGCTGAAAAGCACAATTTATAATCAGCTGATGCTACCTGGGTTAGTGGAAGTTTTTTCCATGGAGAGACGTGTGAACTGTTCAAGGGTGTAAATTTGATCCTTTTGGCTTACAATGCGACTAAGGGCTTGAAAGCATGCATCTTGTTTGGAGGCTCCACTCATCATGCAAAAACTTTTAAACGTAATCTTGAGAACGCACATTAATATGGGTGTGTGAGTCCTTAGATGATACCCCGTCCACGAGCCTCGTTTGCGTCAACAGTCCCATTCAGTGGTGCATGATGAAAGAGCTTTCTTTCCCTTTTCCTTCATCTTGTTCCTTTGACCACGTCTTTTCTCCTCTCTGACTATCATCTTCACCGTAACCAAAGCAGCCAGAGAGAATAAGGATTAAATATTGATAGTGAGGCAGTAATGAAGTCTTAATAAGAGGCATCCAGTCCAAACAATGAGAGAGGCGGGTCATACAGGGGGAGGAAGGTGTGACGCCCGGTGTGCCACATCAGAGTCTTTCCTCTTATTATTTTATAAGGTCAACTCAATTATGTGCCCAACACTGGTAATTTATTCAATTGGTAAACTTAATAAACACTGGAGGGGAGGCTCTCGCCAGCTCTGAGTGTAGACTTTGTCACTTGCAATTTAAATAATAGTCCCAACTCAGAGGTACAAGTTACTGAAAAAAGGCAACAGGTAATAATCTATTGCTTAAGAGAGGCTGCCAAAGTGAAAAAGAAAGACAGGCGAAACTCGTCGGGGAGTTGGGAAATGGGAGGGGCCTTATTTAGCAACGTCTATTTCCACATTCGCACTGAAAACAAAGGGAAGAACAAAAGAAAAGTACCTCTTGAATTACTGGGGGAGCTGGCACACTTGTTTTCTGCGCTCTGTGTTGGATTAAAGATTTGTCTGCGAATAATTTATTCCAGCACTCCCATTGCAATTTCCCTCTCCTTCCCCCAGTGATACACGGAGGTTTTTTTGTGGTAGAATTCCAAATGATAAATACTGCACATTTATAAAAAGTTGAGAGGGGATATTTAGAACACAGGATGATACTGCATAAGGCCTTATGCTTTATTCACGTCCCCTGTGGGAGCCACAGTATCCAGGGATGCGTTATGTAAAACTGGTCAAAGCCATGCTAATGTGATTTTGAATGCATGACTTCATCATCTGTGTACCACAGGTATTGCATTGCAGCAAGTTGCTCAGACTCATGTCACCCACAGCTAAAGCCCCCCCTGACTGAAATCAATAAATAAAACTGTAGCCAACATCGCAGTGTAATATTAATCATTGCATTTGTGAAGAAATGGCACCATTTTAAAGACTCCCAAGCATGCTGTGTGGGAACAAGGGAAAGAAGAAGAAATGGTTTTGTAAATGTGATTAACTAAATCTGATGGCAGGCAATTAAAACCTTTGCTTTTACGTGTTCACATTACTCTATCCTTTAAGAGTCTTGATATTTTGGAGGGTGATGTTATGTTGGATAGTGCTTGTGGGAAAAGACTCGTCACCAAAGGGGATGCTGTTGAAATGATACATGTGGGGGTGTACATTTGGTGTATTGCTGTCTTTGCCTGAAGCAAGAGATGAGAATATCGGAATAAAGAGACGACCCAGAACATTTTATTTTTTTGGTTCAACACTGATACATACACTGCCAGAAAAAGGAATAATGAAACATCCACATGCGGAGAAACCTACCTCACACGCTGTATACATGATGACACTCTTGACATGCAATATAGTTATAATGATTTGATTGACAATTGTTTCTGTCTTCTCTCTGCTCTCCCTTTTTTCATGTCATTTTAGGACCAAACTGTTGAGCCTTGTTACACAGAGTCAATTGGAGTCCTTGGAAAGCTCTGATCTGGTAGACAGACAAAATAAATGACTCATTGAAGGTTTATGAGGCATCCTGACATCCATAGCCGTGGCAAAGCAAGTATCCAGCCTAGATGAGAGGCCGCTCAATAAGATACAGGAGGGTCTGTGCACCAGAAGCCAAAAATGCTAAAAACATAATAGTCTGTTAAACCAGCAGTGAAATGGAATGGAGGACGGACTAGATTAGATTAGATGTCAGACATTGCCAATAGAGATTTGTGTGACATGCCTCGATATGACTCCATTGTCCTCTGGTGAAATACGCAATGGAGACACGAGGATCTATTTATGAATGGTGGGAGCAAAACGAACATCCCCTTTTTTTTTTCATATCATAGCACATAATGTTACAACACTAAGCGGAGTGGCTGTAGTTATCATCAATTTTTTTTTACAGCGGCAGCCTAATGGATACAGAAGTGAGCTTTGGACAAGGTCACTAGTTTGAATTTTAGCTTATAAAGAGAGAGAGTACAATAATAAGCTCTCTTAGCTCCCTCAACAACTGCCTCCTAAGTGCCCTTGATAAACAAGTGTCCTTAATCAAAGACTAGCCTAAATGGTTCAATTATGTTACCACAATAAAAGATCGTAGTAGGACAGGAAACTGTCCAGACCTGAGACTGCTCCTGTCAGGTCAGAGCTGTAAATAGTTAGGTCACGTATTTCAGATCCTCCAGTAGAAATGCAGCCAGTTGTGGTGCTGTCCATGGTGCTGAAATTAATGAGTCAACCCTTTCTCAAGTTGCGTTCTTGTCTGTACGTCTTCTGTACTGTTCTTGAGGACTTGTGAAACGGCAATGACAGCCTGAGTACTGTCCCAATTTAAAATCAGCATTTAGCCAAGTGCGGTCCGAATCCCTGGAAGTGTTCTAGCGACTTATCAAGGCAGCTTTGGGAGCTGAGTGCTGTTAACTCAGCGTAAACAAGTATCCTGGCAGTCAGGACAACAGCCAGAAACATTGCCAGTTAAAAGGGCGATATTTCGCAGCAAAATCAGTTAATTTCAATAGAATCAGCACAATTAGAGTATGTGCTCGAGGAGGTGAACTTAACTCTGTGTGAATGCAGTTGAGTTCAACTTTGGTGATCTTTAACATGAAAATTCGCACCATTGGCCAAAAGCACGCCCCTTGAAAGTGCCAGTGTTTGGAGGGGCAGCAAGCCATAGAGTCCAAAATAGTAAAATAGCTAGTGGTCACTAGATCATCAAGCTTCTGGCCTCACTGCATCACAGCCGAAGGCGTCATGTTTGCTTGTAGTGACGGCAGCTGTGTCCTTGTAAAAGACTTCAATTTCACTTTAAATCATATTTAAATACATACTCATCTGTGTTTAATAACTACTCCAACCATTTATGTAAATTACTCTGAGCAACCACAGATACATTCGGCTGAAACCGGTTAACACTGCTGGCAGAGAGTCAGTGATGATCGTCATCTCGCCGCGAGATAGTGGAGCACACAAAGCGGTTGCTAGATTTGTTTATAGCTTGATTTGTACATTATTATCCATATACTGTAAAAAACAAAAAACAAAAACAAAACTGTACATGGTCATTTGAGTGAGCTGTACAGAGCGGAGTCCTGGGATTGATAGAGACTTTGTTCACCTAACCTTGACGTTACCTGCCACACCTTTAGTCTTTTCATCTGGTGGCATAACTTTAAATATTCATGACTGTGGTCCTCTGTGACAAGCATCAGGAAATCCCTCGTGATTCCTCTCTCTTTTTGTTCTATGTGCAGAGACTAGTCATGTCCCTTGGTATTTACAGTATGAATGAGTTTTTGCTGCCGAACTTTCTGCTCCTAGTACCATCATTTTCTTTTCATACCGAGACCAGGAGCTACATCATAATGAAAACTTGGGTATCCGTAAAAGCACTTATACTAGTAAATGCCTTGCTTGGTATTTATAATGTATTATTATTGCTATCCAGCCTGATGCTGGTTTGGGATCACTGCTGACATACTGGAATGCAGCAGCACATCATTTTAACAACTGGGTTTACACTCACAGCAGCAGAACACAAGATGTTTGCCTGAAATTGCATATTATACCCTGCATTTTTTTTATTTATGAATAGATGAGCAGATATAGTACAAGAACACATTAATAAATTATCCATCAGCAATATATATAATATATAACTATAATTGTTTAAAGATTGAAATATTAATTAGTGAATGTTTTAGAGGATTCATTAAAAGATTAGCAATGTAGTTCATTCTAATAGCTAATCAAGTATTCATAATGATTAAACAATGAAATGGGAGCATTATGTAGGCCTCTGGTAATTTTGCAGTGAGAATAATCATGTCTGTATTGTGCATATTGGTGCTGCTAGTCTGCTACTGGCTGCAGCCATGACACTGTGTTGATGACCATCATAGAAAAATCCCGCCCCTTCCGGTTGACCCCATGAGACCTTATTTTGGAAAAAATATGAATTTAGATGACTTTAAATTACCCGTAGGTGTGAATGTGAGTGTGAATGGTTGTCTGTCTCTATGTGCCCTGCAATGGACTGGCGACCTGTCCAGGGTGTAACCCTCCTTCACCCAATGCCAGCTGGGATTGCTTCCAGTCCCCCCGTGACCCCTAACGGTATAAGTGGTGAAAGATGGATGGATGGATGGATCCACCGGAGGGGAGCTACTTTGACTCTATATTGCCATTCATTCAGTGATTTAAGTCCACTTCAAACCCTATAAAATATGTTTTCTTCAGTATTGGTACCATGGGATCATCCCTTCCCTTCTTCACACACAATCTAAACTTAGTAATCAGTTTGTATATATGTCAAAAGACTGTGTGGCTGGTCTACACAATGGAGGAATGTTGAATGTTGAATGAATGTTTCCCTTGTTTGCATATTCCCTTAAATGCTTCAGGGAGGGATGCCATATGGGGGCTAGTGCTTGGATGACAAATATAACATTACACATAATAGAAAAGCTGGTGTCTGACTGACACGTAATGCAGTTTTGGGGGTTGGATTTGTTATTGCCACACTCAGTGGTCTCATTTTGCTTAGTTTAATAGTCCAGGACCAAATACCAGATGTTAACAATGTACATAGTGCCATTCACTCTCAGATGACAGTCCTTTTACTAACTCACAACTTATTGAAAATATCTAAATTTTAAAATGATTATTACTGCAGACACTCCCAGTGATTATTATTATTATTATTAAATGTTATATATAAATATATACATATATATATATATATATATATATATATATATATATATATATACACACACACACACACACACACACACACACACACACACAATTATTATTAAAATTATTAAAATAATTTGAATAATTTGGAGGAAGCCAGAGTGGTAATTGTAGGTAACATCAGTGATTTTATGTTCCACCTCTAACTGAGTGCTGGTGTATGTCAGAATTCAGTCAACCTCTCTATTCTTCCCTCAATCATTCTGTTTAAGGACTTTTAACCAGATAATTGCAGCCTCATCTGCCATAATGTGCTTTTTTTAGGCTATTGTCATCTCATCAGTTAAGTGCTGCAACCAATTTATATGAAGGTTAGCGTGTCACTTGGGCACTGTGCAAACAATATTCACCCGTTAATGGGGAGAGTGGATATGACACTCTGTTCTCGTTTTACGATGTGTGGTTGCGTGATAATTTTACATATCAGCAATTATTGCTTCTGATTGCTGTTGTGGGAAGCTGTCCACTCTGTAGCTATGTACAGCTTGTTGTACTACAGGCTTCAATCCCATGAATCACGACTGTGTAACAACCAGTGATACAAACGCAGAGCAGTCTTGGTTTCAGTAAGCCCTGCTTTCTTTGCCACAGTGATGCAACATAGAATCAGTTATGTGCTCTCTGCTTCCTGAGTCCTGCTTCTTTGCTCTGCTGTGCTTCCATTTCCCAGTGTGGACTCTGCTACAGCAGGGGCTGTTTGTTTTAAATGAACTCACCGCTGACCCTGCTGACCACAAATCATGTTGAAAGAGGAGTGAGAGAGCAGAATAAACCTCCATCATGAGAGGAAAGTACCTTTTAAGATCCGTCAAAGCCTTTGCTAATAGGGGTGATCCATCCAGGGCTTTCAAAATGTCACATCCCAGCCTCGTTCATTTGCATAACCTCTAAAGCATCCCAGAGAGCGTGCGGAGCATTGATTTAGCCAGTGGTTTGGGAGATGCTACCCTTGTTGACACAGTCGTCTGAGTGTGACTGTGGCACTCCTTAATCCACTAAACTGTGTGGCGAGTAAGTACCCTGCCGCAGTTTTACAACCCCATCATGAGTCATTCCCACACACTCAGGCTTTCTAATCTGCTGACTACTTTTGGGTAAATATCATTATTTGATCTCTGATAAATCATGAATATGTCTCGCAGTAGCTCACTGAAATGTTCGGGGAGCTTATGGCCTGAACTATGGAGAGCTCTGTGTGACTTTTAGAGCCTAACTCAGCAGCTTTCAAGCCCATTAATGGATGATTTCCAAACACAGTACAGTAAGTGCACTAAAGGACCAGTGTGTAACATTTAGGGGGATCTATTGGCAGATGTCGCATATAATATTAATAAATATATTTTCTTAGTGTATAATCACCTGATAATAACAATCATTGTGTTTTCGTTACCTTAGAATGAGCCGTTTATATCTACACAGGGAGCGGGTCACCTCTACATGGAGTCCGCCATGGAGTTGATAACGATAATGTCAGCGCCGCTCTCTCTCTCTCTCTAACTTCACCACTCACTGGTCATGTACACACACACTATACGAACTGGCTCTGCTCCTCAGGGCTGTAGAGAGGACCGTTCATGTTTCTGTGTCTGTCTTCATCTTGAAAAGAGCAGAAAACAATCTCCCTACCAGATCCATTTAATAGCTTTTCTGGAGCTTTCAACCATCTGCTTAACCGGTGTTTGAGAATATAATTCTAACATCTGCATTTCATCACTTTTATTCTTTCTCTTCAGTTATGTTCATGTATTTCATTGGAGTAGAGTCAATTATGGCCTGATTTGGATTGTATGCTCATATGCCTGGCCTACAAAATGACACAGAATTTGATGTTCACAGAAAACAAACCATATCTTGAGACCTGGTTCAAATTTATCTCTAAAAATGCAACTCAACCTGACCTCAGATTGCATTTCAAGTGTTTTATTTTCAGGCCTCATTGTGTGTCAAATCAAAACGACCGGAGAACACGAGGGAGAGGGAGCTAGACAATATTGTTGCCTTGACAAATATGCTTGCTCTCAGGAATTTTTTCTGCCTCACAGCTCTGAAATGCATCATAAAATCAGCCAGAAAAAGAAAATCCATGTTACCAGCTTGTTGCAGCACCCAGAGGTCTTGGACAATAATGTGATCTTAGCGTGTGACGGTCCGTGCTGTTACTAAGACGGCACATGTTGTATTGACAGGAAGACTTGAAAAGAACAGGTTGGGATATACTGTAGTTACATGTAGGGATGAATGATTGGGGTTAGGGTTCAGGTTGAATTTAGTAGAAAACAACTGGTTGTGCTTGTGGATAAGGGAAGGGGAAATATTTCGGCATAACGCCAGTCCTGCATACCATTAGAGTTTAGATCTAATGTCAGCAGCTACTGTATGTCCAGCTCTTTATTGGGTTTGAGGAAGTCTACACTAACGATCATGATGCAGGGAGCAGAACAGGTAGGAAGGACCCAAATATAGAGAGGGGCATATTCAACGAAGATATTTTAATAGAACTAAATACAGGCAGGTAAGATACAGGCAAACCAAACTCCGTACAATGAAAGACGAACCAACAAGGAACAAGGGATCTGAGGAAGAATAAATAGTGACTGACTAACTGGGTAAGTGAGAACAGGTGACCACGATGTAAGGTGAGTGCAGGACTAATGAGGGACAGGCGAAACTGATCAGAATGGGCCGAACAATCAAACAGGTGGGAAACAAACAAAGGCAAGAAGTAAAACCAGACAAGACACAGGAGGAGAGGACTTTCATTTTAATGCAATTTCCTACAAATGTCCAGCGGCTTGTGTCAGTTTCTACTCGTTACATGCATACAGTCTTTAATAGCAAATCTAATGGACAGAAATACTTTTTGTCTGTATTCTCTCCCTTTTCTACAAAACTACTTAGGTTTAGTAAAAGATCTTGTTTTGGGTTAAGATAACTCTGGAAATGGTATTACTTAAGTATATAGATGTTAAGTGAAATCAAGGTTCCCTTCTGGTTTCACACAGCAGCCTGCTAGGTGAAATCCAGGGTTTTTTTGACCCACCCATCCCTCCTGACCTCCTCTCTACGTAGCATTTATTGCTCTTTATACTTCCTGGTTCACTATTACAGGAATTATAGTGCCTTAAAATGGTAAATAACTGATGAGGCAGGACAATTAAAGCTCTGGCAACGACAAAATGCACTAAGTGGCAGCTAGATACAGTATAAGTCTCATCCCTTTCCATCTTGAGACACAATGTGAGGGTTCACTGCAGCCCAGTCAGCAAGATGAAATCACCTTAGGGTGAGACTGACCCATTGAAATGGATATGTGCAGCTGGAGAAACACAACAAACAGGTCGCCCTTCCAGCTCCGAGGGGTGACACCAGAGAGAATCTCATTAGTGAAACTTTTTTTTTTTTTTTTTTATTGTTCCAGGTCTTTCAACACCATCAAGATATTGTTTCTGGCAGAGATGCAGAGCACCGTATGGATCATCAACACATTTCACTTAAACTCTGAGAGGAATTTTAAAGCATTGAATTTGTTCCAAATCATCACTTCCTATTATCATATTAAAACCCTTCACTCTTGGGCATCTCGGAGCATCAATAGCGACCATTTTGGGACTTGAATTCTCCCTCAATGTTGGGTGGTCAGAGTTTCAGGATATGTACAGTTTTAAATTGTGTATTTTTTCACGATAAACAAACAGAGGAGGATAAGGTAAGATAATAGAATGACTAAGTGCAGCATGGAAGCAGGAGAAATGACAAGTGAAGTGGAGTTAATTTGTACAGTCTCAGACAAGGGACAATCAAGGCATCATTTATCATCACCTCCATCTTCCAAGTTATTAATCCCTGAAGACATTGTTTCCACAGATAGTCATCACAATGACACGAGAGCCTGGAAGACGGAAATTAGAAAAAACACAGTGGTGGAAAGTTCAGTAAGTAGATCTGACCCCCAGTTACCAGATCACTGCTGAACGAACAACTCCAGCTCTGCTGCACGTGTGATTCACCTCGATTCATTTCCGTTAGGACTGCAGCTAATGACTATTTTGATATCCATTAATCTGCCGATTAGTACTTTGACTAATATGATAAAAAGCAAAAACTGTAATTATATTATTTCTAGGGTTTTATTTATAAAACAAAACTCTTTGTCTTCATGGACAATCATTTTTTACAACAACAAAAAAAAAGATTAAATAAATGAACGCTGGGGAAGCAGGCATGCAATGGGAATAAAATGGAAATGTAACTAATAGATATTGATTAAATATTGCTGAAGTTTATGTTGTAAAGAAAGGATTCACTTAAGACTGTCTGACTACTGGCATAAAATATTTCAAAATTAATGTAAAGTTAAGTTATAGTTAACCCAAGTTACCCCAAGTGAAGGAGTTCAAGTACCTCGGGGCCTTGTTCATGAGTGAGGGAACAATGGAACGTGAGATTGGCCGGAGAATCGGAGCAGCGGGGGCGGTATTGCAGTCGCTGTACCGCACCGTTGTGACAAAGAGAGAGTTGAGCCGGAAGGCAAAGCTCTCTATCTACCGGTCAATCTTCGTGCCTACTCTCACCTATGGTCATGAGGGCTGGGTCATGACCGAAAGAGCTAGATCGCGAGTACAAGCGGCCAAAATGGGTTTTCTCAGGAGGGTGGCTGGCCTCTCCCTTCGAGATAGGGTGAGAAGCTCAGTCATCCGTGAGGGACTCGGAGTAGAGCCGCTGCTCCTTTGCGTTGAAAGGAGCCAGTTGAGTTGGTTCGGACATCTGGTAAGGATGCCTCCTGGGCGCCTCCCTAGGGAGGTGTTCCAGGCACGACCAGCTGGGAGGAGACCCCGGGGACGACCCAGGACTAGATGGAGAGATTATATCTCCACACTGGCCTGGGAACGCCTCGGGATCCCCCAGTCAGAGCTGGTTAATGTGGCCCGGGAAAGGGAAGTTTGGGGTCCCCTGCTGGAGCTGTTGCCCCCGCGACCCATCCCCGGATAAGCGGTTGAAGATGAAGATGAAGATGAAGAGTTATAGTCCAGTGTCTCTCCGACCAAAACTCAGCTAACTGGCAGTAGCTAATTCTGCTTCTCCGTCAGATTTGTGCATGTTTTGATGGACCAATATGCAATTACAGATTCATTTAAAAACAAATATGACAGACAGTACCTTCTGACTCATGTCACTCTGTTTTGGGATGGATCAGTGTAGCCGGGCATTAGATTTTAAAATAGCTTTATCAGTTGTGTTAGCTTTAGGAAGCATTAGCTTTAAAATAGAGTATTCAGGTTTCCAGGTACATTGATCCCTCACAAAACGGAGAGGTATTTCTGCGTTTGCTTTTGAATTAGAATCTGTAATTGTGTGTTTGCCTCTGCACTTTTCTTTACTGTATCTGGTGGAGATGTTGCCACAACGCATAACGTGCATCATAACGCAGACGCAACTAATCAACGATGATACTTAGGACCTGAAAACATGTAATGGCCATTTTCTGACATGTCATCAACTAAATGTTGAATTGATTTATGAAAATAAAAACAAATACATGCTAATTTCTCATGAAAATAATCTTATGAGACAGATGTACTTTTATGAACAAAATATGGACTAGAATATATTGTTTTATTATATTTAATTACATAAATGTTTTGATTGAGGTTTAACTATATTTTCAGGTTTCAGGTTTCAGGTTGCATGTTTACTCAGATATATTAAATTATTTCTCCATTCCCATATTGTCCAAGTTATGTTTTTGTCAACTACAACTCAGCTGTCAAACACTGAGTGTTATCTCAGCATTGCAAACTGCAATTAATACCACTGACAATAACCCAACTGCACAATGCATTCTGTACAAGCCCAGTCGGCAAAACAATAAACCATTAGCATGCATGATTGTGATGTATTATACTGAAAATAAAATAGCACCGTACTTCATATGCTTGGGGCACTGAATCGATTGGGAGTTGCAACATCAGCTGGAGTGCTTGTGTGTGTGTGTGTGTGTGTGTGTGAGAGAGAGAGAGAGAGAGAGAGAGAGAGAGAGAGAGAGAGAGAGAGGGGAGAATGATTCATTGGGGAAAGGGCTGCGGGGAGGTTTAGGAATGATGATGAAAATCGATAAAGAATAATAAATGAGAAACTACTGGGCAGATTATGGAGGTTATTAGGATGTGGAAAAAGACTGGCTTCGTCCTTTCAATTCACACACGAGTACAGGGGGAGACAAAAGCATGGAAAACACCTTAATGTGGAAATGGTGGATTGCATTTACTGTGGTTGTTCGCTGTTTTCATAAAATATAATATAGAGGGTGGCTGTAGCCTCAAGGTTAGCGAACCAAGATTGTGAGCAGAAGGTCAACGGATTGAACTTCTCTGGATGCAGGAAGCGAGCGAATAATCTCTTGCCCCCAACTACTAATTAGGTGCCCTTGAGCAAGGTCTTCAACCCCCAACTGCTCCAGTGCATCTACTCAGGGGCGCACCGTGTGGAGCATCTCCCAGGTGTAAGTGTGTGATGTGTGAAAAGCAGTCGTCTTTTCTGGGTAAATACATTTTAAGAAAAGAACAGCAGCACCACAATGCTGGCTGAAACACAAAGTTTCCTGAATCCATTCAGCACTGTTGAGTAGAAATGCAATCATGAGCACAAACAATGCTAGTAAATTAAAAAGCAAACACCGCTTTTGCCTTTCTTTATCTTTAAGAAAACATACAGAAGCTGTTGGCAGATTAATTAAAACCTTATAGTGTTTTGATTAAAATATGCCTGTGGAAGAATACTGACAAATAAACAGACAGCTTTCAAGGAAATTCTCACACTTTGACAAAAACAAACTAGAGTTATTTAACAGGTGAAAACAGCGATAGGTACAAAATAAAAATTAATCTTCATGCAGCTTTTAGAGGAGGGTGTGGATGGGGATACACCGGTATGTAATGCATGTGCCTGGAAACACAATCATTGTGATTGCCACACTGCAAGCTGGACAAAAAGGTAATTTTGCTCATATGATTTTTTTCAAAACTTCTGCTGACCCCGTCACTCACATAAATCATACTGGTGGATGACTGAAACATTGAATAATTGGTAAGGTAAATGAGATTTTTACCTCTTAAAACAGATCAACAAAAAGAAAACACTGAATCCACATTTGTAGGTGTGTATATAATATGTATATCCATTCCATATGTATGATGAGATAAAATAGGAGATAAGTTATTTCATTTGTATTTGAAGTGTTTCTTGCTGTCAATCCTTAAATCTTAAAATGAACTGGCCTCTTCAGGGCAGTGCAGCAAGCTGTAAATGCTGATGTGCTATCACCTTAAAAAGTTGAAATGGCAAACATACTTTAGGAAACGGTCGTTTAACTGAACACGAGCGCATACAGAACAACATATACAAAACTCGTATTATATGTAAGGCAAAGACATAATGACAGAGGAGAAAGATGAGGTCGTTGAAAATATATGAGAATATTTACCTCAGACATATAAAATTACCAATAAAAACAATATATTACTTTAATTACAATATACTGTACAATATTAACTTATTATGCAAGGATAAATGAACTTCCATGGGCTCCACCATTTCTCACAACGTCATCAAACTCATCACAAGTCACTCTGAGCTTCCAGAAACTTTCCACTTACGAGGTTGTGAATACAACATGAGGATGGCGTTCATATGAGCCAACTTGTAAGAATGGTAAACATTTGAAAGCACCGAAAGACAGCAAACATCGATTATGCCTTTCAACCATAATAAAGGCAGCGCAGCATGTTCCTTTTACAATAAAAGCCCTAGACATGCAGGCTACAGCACACTGAATAACTGTTTATCGGAGGGAACTCAAATTCACTCAAAGCATGTTTGCTTAAAGGAAACCCAACAAAATAGTATATAATAGCTTCGGCTATACAACAATTTACCTCAGACAGACTAAATGCTGCTCTGGGTCAATGGGATCCCAGTAGTTGGTACTCTGCCTGAAGAAACCTATTTCATCCATCCATCCATCCATCCATCGTCAACCGCTTATCCCGTTAGGGGTCGCGGGGGGGCTGGAGCCGATCCCAGCTGGCATTGGGCGAAGGCAGGGTTCACCCTGGACAGGTCACCAGTCCATCGCAGGACACATAGAGACAGACAACATAGAGACAGACAACCATTCACACTCACATCCACACCTACGGGCAATTTAGAGTCATCAATTAACCTAAACAGCATGTCTTTGGACGGTGGGAGGAAGCCGGAGTACCCGGAGAAAACCCACGCTTACACGGGGAGAACATGCAAACTCCACACAGAAGAGTCCCAAGCCCGGATTCGAACCTGCGACCCTCTTGCTGTGAGGCGACAGCGCTAACCACTACACCACCGTGCAGCCCTGGAACCTATTTCAATCTTTTATTAAAAAACTGCTGCAACTGTTGCAAATTTGCATTTGTTTTGATGCAAAATATTATTTTGAATTTTCGCATCATTTATCAATCAATACCAATCAGAGCTGAGTTTCCGTCTGCTGTCCAGCTTCCATCTGTGAGCAGCTGTCAGTCACTTGCGAACTCCAATCAAAGGGTCAAACTAGGCAGCGCTGATTAAATATGAATCAATATTTCGTTATTGTAATGTCTATTTCTCTCCTCAAATGTTTTCAGAAACGTCTTGTAGTTACTGTTAAGCTGTAAAATGAGAAAGTTTGTGAAACCGGCAGCCATGTTGAGATCAGTTGAGGAAATACTGAGCACCGCTCACCAGCCAGAGCACAGCCAATAGGAACGCTCTCTCTCTGAAATGACCTGTGATTGGTCAAAGTCTCCCGTCACTGGGTAGATGTTTTAAAGCCTGAAAATGGAGCCACGAGGAGGTGCAGAAGTCTAGTTTTCTCTCAGAACACTTGAATTACAAAATGCTGACAGGTTATTATGGGATTTTTGTGCAGTGACGACTAAAACTTATATCTTTGCTATGTGCTGTGCAGGTAGCGTACTGCTGCTGGAAATAATGCTGATGAGAGTGAATCAAAATAGTCAATTTAAAACCAAAACAATGAGCTATAGGATGCTAAATTGATCCATAGAGCTGAGGGGATCTACAGAGTCAAGTGATGATTCTCCGATTGTCCCCACAAATGGCACCTTTCGCTTTACATCTGATCAACTGATTAGTGCAGCTTTTATGTGTTATGTTGTCAATCCTTTATCAAACTTTAATAAATATAAAGTATAGTAGACCAAACAATCCTGTCTGGGAAATAAAACAAGCCTGAATCAATACCGGGCAGTGACTGGCACTCACCCACTCCAAGGCCAAGCAGAACTCATATCATTTAACAGCACTCATTTAATATAGCACAATTACAGCAGCTGTAGCAACAGGCACACTATGGCTGCCCACCCACCAATACTGCATATCACTCAGATGATCAGCTCAGTTTTTATTGTTGCATTTTCTATTACCCCAACATGAGGCCATGCATTTCAAGGGCCGTGGCTTTACCATAAAAGAATGATCAGGTGCTTTGATGAAATTGCAGAGGCCATGCACAGCTGGCTGAGGTGGACGGAGTGGTGCGGGTGTGGCGGTGTGGGGGTGGAAGTGGCGGGGACTGAAGCAGGGAGACTCCAAGCTGAGAGCACACCTCAGAGAGCTCCATCTGTTCCCTTCGTCAAATCCTGATGAGCAGGAATTCCTGTGCCAGGATCCTGCTGGCTGCCCCTCCTACCGGCGATGCACACACACTTGCACACGTACGCCATACACAGTGAAAAACAAACATAAACACAGATGTACACACACAAACACTCTACAGCTGTAATTGAAAACTGCACTCAGGATGTGGCTTGTCAGAAAATATAAGAACTCATTTTTCTCCCACTTCATCCTCCACTTGTCCTTGACCTCGTGACCTCAGGGCCAGAGGTACTACAGCGACTCCCCACTGGAGGAAATGTTTCAGCAGACGAGGGAATAACCATCTGCTTTTGATGCAGCTTTACTATGGTGCTCAATGCTAATTCACCCACATGAGCAAGGTTGAGACTATTCAAAGATGACACGTGAAACTCTGTCATCTCTTGTGGAGGGAACAGAGCTTGAGTCTCATCTTTAGTAGCTAAGAGGATTTGTCTCAGCGAGGTGCCTCTGCTGTGAGTTTTAAATCACTGTTGACAACAGAGTTTCTCCCTGGATTAGATCTCTAGTTTCATTACGATGGCCCTGATAGCATCTCTCGCAGGAATTGATAGAAGGTGGCTTATTATTTTACACTAAAATGTTTCCCTCCTCGACAGACTGAAATTAATTTCAAGTTAAAAGAGTCTTGTGTTGCCTCAATGTAGGACAGCGCCACATGCTCCCTTTTGAAGCTAAGTGATAAAATGCTGCTTTTGAACTTGCTTGTCAATCAGCATGACGTCCCAGTAGATTTGATCTCTTGTATTTCAAAAGTGCATGCTGTGTGGGTGGACACCTTTGTGCTTATAGCTGCATGTGAGAATCATGCTGACTGACTGTTCAACAGTGTCACTTAAGCGGCGTACAATTAATTTAAAGTCTGAGTAAAGCAAAAATACTGATACTGGATCTGGTATCGGGCCAATATTGACTCAAATAGCTGGATCGGGTATTAGTGACAGTGGGGTCAATCTATTCAATTAAATTCTATGTTTATATACTATAAACATTATATGCTGGTGTATATATATATATATATATATATATATATATATATATATATATATATATATATATATATATAATATCTTATTTTAATAATACAAAGCAATTCACTAAATTCACCAAATTTCTATCAGTGTATTTATTAGTTATTTATTTTGTTTTATAAAGTCAAGAAAGCAATGTTTAAGTTTGATGTTTCCTTACACATAAAAGAATGATCCATCACTTCCACACAATAAGGCTTACAACTCATTAATTAAACACTAGTGTCGGATCGGTACTCCGTATCGGCCGATACCCAAACTGATTTCTATCAGTGTTGGGCCTGAAAAAGTGGGATTGGTGCATCCTTATTTGTCACACCACAGAAAAATGTGCTATTTATCACCCAGCCAAATTTGAATAATTTAAAATTAATCAGCATGGATTGAAAATTCAGTTTCAAAATTATGAAAAAAAATGAGCTGTATTCACTGATCTGAAACGCTGGGGGCGTGTCTGCTGAAGGCTCTGAAACCACAAAGTGAGGGTTGATAACACGTACAGTTACAGTACATACAACAGTTTTTGTTGGCCAACCCACTGCTGCACGCTACTTTTGCTTGCAGATGGTTTCTGGGCAGAACGTACATGCTGGACTTAGACTTTTGCTGGCTGAGCTGGCTAACGTCCACTTTAGCCCTTTGGTTAACTTGCATGGGGATAAAATAATTAAATCCTGTGGCTTTTCTAGACCTTCCAAATGTTATCAGACTGAATAGTTCAAATTTTGATGCTGTAATGATGCTGACATTTCTCTCATAACAATTTATCCATGTCCATATCCATTTTACAGCTGCGACAGTAGCAATGGAGTAGGCTACAAGTTTAAGTGACTTGGTTGTGATTGGTCAGTGAACATGCGCAAACCACGGTCTCATGCACACCTTGAATTACAGGCAGAGAGAGAGGGCTAGTGGGAGACAGACGGGGCTGGACGGCTGGTAAAAAGTGGATTTTTGACAGCCCAGTGGGATTTGTCCTGGTATACCAGATCAGTACACCGCTGCGAGCAAACTGGAGGCTATGGTAAGAAAAGATGCAACTTTTGATTGACTGAGAACCATTGATGTTATGCGCTCAAATTTTTATATACTGCTTGGGGTTATGCTAAGCTGAGCTCTGATTTCAGGCCATTTCAGGCCCGCCCAAAAAATCCTGAACACAAAAATGTAGAAAATCACTTGAAAGATCTAACTCTACAATCAAACACAGTACAGGTCACAGTCTTTTCACATTTTCAGCCTCTATTTTCTAACATGTGTAAAGTTTTTAGAAACAAATCTCTCTCGCAAGGAATTTAAATGTGACAGAGAGAAACTGTACTTTAATATTTAATATGCCATGATCACTGGGAAATCTGGATGTGACACCCTTAAAAACGTGCTTCAGTTATCACCAACTCTCTGAAGACACTAATAATTTCTCTGTGTGAAAGTCCTGTCGGTCTATAACCTTGTGTTGTGTTGCTGTCGTGTCTTTACTTTAATGAGATTACCCATATACATACAGGTTGAAAAAAAAAGCCACTGTAACTGCGTGTGGCTTTTGCGTCAAATGTTTGTACATTTCCCAATTCAAACACATGCAAATAGTACAGGAACACCAAGACGCTATTTGCTTGGCAGCACAGTTAGGGGTGCATTTCACCCTTTGCAGGTGCTTTGAGAATTACATTTTCTTTTTGTCTTATCTGTACAGGTTTAGCAGCTGCAAAAGCTGTGCAATCCCTTTGTTAATTCACCCCTGTGTGTCTTAAAGCTTTTATGTGAAGATTTTTTTATGTAATGATGGCATTTTACAAAACACGCTGATGCCAAAAATGTTTGTTTGGAGAGAAAATCAGACATAGCCGGTGAAAACTGGTGGCACGCATTACTGTGTCTCCTCTGATACATCTGGAAAGACGCCAAAGTGGAACATTTTCTAATCCAACACACTGTGGCTTTAAAGAACAGCATGTCTGTGTGTTTCCGTGTGTGTGCATACAGCACATCAAGCTGTACAGTTCTCTTATTTGATTAATGTATTGACAAAACAAATGTATCTGCTAATTTATTCATTCATTCATTCATTTTTAATATAAAAATGTCAAAGTCCAGGTTTCCAGTTGTGTCTGACAGACTGTGTGTTTATGCTGCAGTCATAGCTGGTGGCTTTGTGCTCGCCGCTGTCACACACATACGGTCTGTCAGCACGACGTAACCTTAGCGAGTGTCCGACGAGCCACGCTTGGCAGTGGTGAATATGGGGCTGTCTGTGGTTATAGCTGTGAACGTAGCGGTGCAGTGTGTGTACAGTTTATTTGTCGGTGAAAAAATGCTACAGCTCCTCAGACCATACCAAGCTCCAGTGTCTGGTAACCCTGGCTAAGACTCACTTAAGGTTAAGGTGGACCAGCTATTCTCCTTTAAGTGACAAGCTGCTCCTCTGGTGCAGTGACGCTCATGTTTTTAGCTATTTTTTAAATATTTCTTTTAACAATTAAGGAGTAAACAGTTAATTACTAACAAAATTAGGACTTTGTGAAATACTTTATTATGAAATCTGTTTGATACTTTAGCATGGAGTTTCACCACTCGCAAATCAAAGTGGTGGACAAATTTTCATTCAGCTAGATATTCGAGGTAAGACAATGTCACAAGCGTGACTCTGGATGCTCAGCAGTTGCTGTAGTTTTAACATCATTTTAATTAACTCTCGCTAACAACGTGAGAAATGCCCCTAAGGGGACGTGTAAAACAGCTTTTCTTTCTTAAGTTGTGAGAGTGAAAAACTATGTGATGCATACAAGAAACTATCTTGTATGCATGTCGCCTCAGGGGCTCCATAGTTTCCATCTTTAAGTTTAGGCAACTGGAACCGCTTACATAAGGTCAGAGAAAGATGGATGGATGTTTACAGGATAAAAAAAGGTGTTAATAGCGTTAGGCAGGGCACAGGTGTTGCAGAATAGCTGCATACTTTGCTGGAGAATGTGCTGTTTATGTGCATGTAATGCAGTAAATGTAAAGACTGAGAAAATGAGAAAGAGAGGTAGAAACAGAAATCTACAGGCCATCAGTGTAACCTCTCGGTTTAATAGGCACATGCTCTATATAAAAGGCTGCTGGGTGAAAGGTCTATAGTGCAACTGTCTGAGGAAATCAGGGGCTGTAAAGAATTAATAAAGGCAGCGGTCCACCCCTTTAACCATTTTGTAATTCACAGATTCAAATCTCATTTGTGGGCTGTAATAGCAGGGATATCCTGTCATAACACAAGTGTGACAGGGAACTGCCTGCCTCAGTTGGACCAACTCATGCTTGATAGTGCATTATCATTAGCGGGGGCCGCAGATTAATATTTCATTAGGACTGCGGCTTTGCAGGGGCTTCCAGGCATACCAAGTGATATGTTATTCCCTGCTTCACACCGATTACTCTCTCACAGGCAGGGCTTGGATACAAGAGCTCTTATTATGATGGACAGAGCAGTGGAGCAAGGTGTTCGGGGGAAAAAAAAAAAAGAGATATCCCTATTTAACGGTGAGTAAGCATGGCCAGCCAAAGCGGTGTATCATCACTTTTCAGGGCATGGCCGTAACAAACCATTATTGGGCTGCTGTGGATGGTGGGGAGGAGCACCATTCTTAACAGGGCCGCTTGTCATGGACAGCAGGGAGGGCTAACTCCCTTTGGATTCAAATCTGCAGCATGGAGAGACTGTTTAAGGCAGAATCTCATCATGTTGAGTGCAAAAGGTAGAAAAAAGAAGAATATTCAGAAGGTTACTGCAGGTCTCACTTACAAAATAACTTCAACTTCTTCAGCTTTATCAGCTCTATCTGTTGTAATTATGCAACTCAAGCAATGCTAAACCTATTAGATAACAGTGTTATGAGCATAAACAAAACTGGGAACCACTTGTAAACACATTGAGGCCCACTAGTGGTAAAACTCCACAGTGTCTTGTTTGGCTTGAAGATCTGTCTAAAACAGCAATACGATAGATTTTTAAATGTCTGTCAGGACTGGGTGTTTTGTAATGTTTTGTAATTACGATATGTTTATTATTTATAAATCTACCCATAAAAATCAATATCCATAAAATAGCAATTATTTTCAATCTACCAAAGTAATTTACTGAGACAGGGGTTTGCAAAAACAAGACATGAAAGTCAATTTGGTTAAAATTATGAGAGGCCTCGACAAGAACACAAAACATGTTTATGATTAGGTTACAAATAATATACCTGCCAATCAACTAGGTATGTCATGTTATTGCATACTGGTTTTATTGTTAATGCCTTATGATCTGCCTCAAGTTTCTCCCTAGAAACATGATAATTTGCTCAATAGTCATTTCTACTGAATAGAGTTAACGTTAACACATCATAATGTGTAACATGCACAATACAGCCTGCATTAATATTAACTTTTAGTTCTAAGACTGCGCTGCCCACCGGCTGCTAACTGCTAATGTAAAGTAGTTTCCCTTCTGCTAATTTCAACACAGATTTGTTGTTCACAATATAGCATTATCAGAAAATTTGCTGTTGTCCCCAGGATGATGGGGTGCCGTTAATCTCCGGCCCCGACGGTACTTATGATACTTGCAGTGCTGCAGAAAAACGAGTACCATCAAATTTTCAGAGTTTTGGCATGGACTTGGTACTGAAGTATCAGTTCTTGTGCAGCCCTTGAATCTACGTTATGCTTTTACCTCAGCAGAGCCATTTATGTGATACTTTGTGTTACCAATATATTTCTGATATTGTGTCATGGTGGAAAACGTAGCTATGATATCAAGCTGCATAATAAAATCATTTATTTATCTGTGTTTACTCAGAAATAGCTTTTCAATCCCTTGAGATATGGTTTGTCATTTTACTTACATGTTAAACTGAAAACCAACCTTGCAATAATCTCTTCATGGTATTTCAGTGTGACAGACGCATACACAAGCTACAAGAAGAAAACAGAATAACTTTCCTTGAGCTTGTGCATTGCTTGTACTGTATGGGAGGGGGCATCAGATTTCATCAAGAAAAACGTCTGATAAAACTTAAGCAAATGCTCCGCTCTGCAAAGTGCCAGTATTATTTTTGACATTCTCTAGAAACGAGGAGTCTTCAAAGACCGCGTGTTTAAACCTAGAACTGTTTGAAATATCAAAGCGGTAGTATGGCAACTTTCTAAATGTCACCGTGGGGGATCTTCCTCTCTTTTGATGCTCATTTCATGAGGAACAGTAATGACAGGTCTGAAGGTGTTTCAGGAACCCTATCAATGCAGGGGTGCTGCTCTTATGTCATTCCATTTTGAAGCCTCACTTTGACGATATGAACATGAATCGTTATTTCATTCCCTAAACCTGCACATTTTTCATCTTCTGAATGATGTAAATTCATGACTTACAGAGTAATTGCAATTGTCATTTTCCTGGATTTTCAAGGCCCCTATCAGAGGTGTCGATGACAGTCTAAACGCATTATGCATATAAACCTGGGGGACTTCATTCATACCTAAAGGAAATACTGGCTTATAACCTCATTTTTAGGCGGATACTGGTGTGAAGAAAGTCAACGAGGAATCTCTTTATTGCCACAAGTATTGCTGCATGCTCCAAGGCCGCCGCTGACAGACTAATGATAGCTATATACAAGCTGATGGGATGGCAGCAGGGTTTTTATGTAGAAATGTGAGCTCCACTAATGGCTACATTGACCCAACAGGGTATATTCATACAGAAGGCAATCCGTCCCTGAGTAATGCCTCCATTTTATAATTTGGGGCAGAGACAACATGATTGTTACTCTATCTGATGGTTATCCTGCTCTCAAAACGCTTTTGGTCTGTTTGCATGCTGGCTCGCTCTAATTTATCAGTGTCTCCTCCATTCATTTCTATTCTACACAGTGCAGATCCAATCCACCTCACAGAATGTCTAATAAGCTTTAATTAAGTTGATCAAACCTCCCTCCCCTCTTTTCCTGGCATCCGTTTGGGACGAAGATGGTTGCAGATAAAAATATGGTGCCGATTGCTATGCACACAATGTGCTCAACGACTTCATGACCAGTTTATCAGCCCATCAATAGCGTTAATGAGCAGTTGCTGTGGTAATTTACACTCACCCGCCACTTTATAAGCTGTTCAACTGCTCCTTAACGTAAATATCTAATCAGTCAATCACATGGCAGCAACTCAAGGCATTCGAGCCCCGTCTACACGTAGACAGATATTTTGTAAAAACAGATATTTTTCCCCTTAAAAAATAATCTGTCCACATGACCTATATTTTACAAAATATATCCGTCCACATTCAAACGCAAAAATGACCCGTAATATTTACATGTCACCACAAGTGAGTGCAGAAACTTAAGGGTCAACACATTTTGTTACCACGTTTCTCGCTCCCTTTACTTCGGCTTCATTATAGTCAGTTGGATAACTATTATTGTTTGTGGGGTGGAGCGGAGCTGGTCGAACTGCATGTCTGTGATCACTCTGCTGTCATGGACTGTCTGTTTACATGATTCAGGTTTAGGTCTTTAGCCCCTCAGAGTGCTCCAAACCTTGCATTCAGTCACCTAAAATCACATTCAGTTCAATTCAAACTATTTAGCCTCCTGTGACTGTAACATTTTTCAAATGTGAAGTAGTAATTAGTCTGAGCATTGCAAAACATAAAAAAGGCAGTCCACCATCTTTATTATTTTCATGTTCATTACACAAAGCGACAGTGAGCATTCGTGAAATGAGGAAAGATGACATCTTTCCCAAATGCTCCGGTTTACACGTCCATACCGATACAAAATAAGAGTTTTTAAAAATCTGCACCTTCAAAAATATCTGCTTTGGTGACCCAAAACTCTGTTTGCATGTGAACGAGAGGAAAACATCCATTTTTAAAAATATCTGGAATGGTTGAAAAAGGGGAACGTACACAGCGAGTGGCCAGACAGGTTAAAGCTGACAACAGTAAATCAAGTAACTTGTTACACCCAAGGTATGCAGCAGCAGAGCATCTCCAAATGCAGCCTTAGAGCAGATGGGATCCAGCAGCAGAAGACCACGGTGCTGCTACTGGCAGCTAATTGTCTGCAGGTATTGCAGGATTTATGCTTTAGCCAGTTCCAGTTTAATTGTGATATGAACACAGATTGTTTTAAGTTAAAGGAATTTAAATTTGATATTTTGTGAAATTTGCATTATTGCAGTTAGATGAGAAAGTAGCCGTAGCCAGCAGCCGGTTAGCTTAGCACATAGACTCAAAACAAGACGTACTGGCCTGGCTCTGTCCAAGGTAATAAAATCTGCCTTGCAGCACCCGTAAAGCTCACTGATTAAGAAGTGATAGTCTGGCACATAACCCCACAAAAATTGGCGAATTTTTGCTTTTACACTGCCAATTTTTTTAAGGATTAAACAAACGAGATATAATGTGCTAATTAATGAGCTTTAGAGGAGCTGCTAAGCAGAGTTTGTTACCTGGGGACAGAGGCTAGGCTAGGCTAGCTGTTTTCCTATTTCCTGACTTCAGCTACATACTCTCCATACAGGCATATTTGACAGTTATATCAGTCTTTTCATCTAAATCTCAGCAGCACAACATATAAATACATTTCCCCAAAAACTTTTCCTTTAACCAATAACATACAGATACAGATACAGATCATAGTTTTGCTTTAGACTCTTCAAGAAGAAACATTTTCTTTGGAGGGAAATTGATGCAATTATTGATTAATACTGGTTTCAGTATTTGGTAAAGCTAGTGAGAGTGTCTTCTTTTGTATCTTATTTCATGAAATGTCAGAGTCCACAGTCCTCAGGGATACATTGTCAGCAATATTCCTGACCATCACATCGGATATTTGAGTGGGAAGGAGAAGTTCACATGTGCTGTTGTCCACTGTGCACCTGGGAACAACTGAATGCACTTATGTTCCTCTCTATTTGGTATCACTAGCCTTTCTGTCCATTATGGTTCACAGAGCGACACTGATTGCATTTCTGGTACACTGACAGCTGTGTGCACACACAAGCATTCAGTACAGACATTTTGAATTTACCTCCACTTGGAGTCTTCTCCTGTATGCATCATTAGCAAAGTAATGTTACTTATTATTGATCATCAAAATCTGTCCAGACAGACAGTGACTGTTATTAGTAGCCTTCACACACTATCCTCTGTCATTTTATAGTATTTGCTCCAGTATGCATTGCATGCTAGTCTGACCTGTTTTGGACCTGGTGTGCAATGTTGTGGACATTGGAGAAAGAGCAAAATACCTCAGTCAACAGGTCAGGGCTGCTAGCTGAGTGCAGAGCTGTGCTGTTGCCTTGGCTGGCCTACTATGTCTTCCCCTCAGTTTGACATTCACCATGGTTTCCTCCATGCAACCGACCCATTGACCCCCTCATATCCTACTCCCAGACTGCCGGTGACTCATTCTGACCCGAGTTGTGTGTTCAGCGGCGCTCCAGGAGAGGAACTTGGAAGCATCGTCCTGCAACAACATCAATATTTTATCTTCCAGGTGGGCACATCCAGGGAGTATGTGTGGGGCCTTCTTAAGTTCATTTGATTTATTTATGCATTTCTGTTGTTTGTTTTGATAGAAACAACAACACAATGAAAAGGGCTGCACAGATTGAGATTGTGTTTGCCTATTCAGATTTGTTTAGCTGTAACTTTTCTTTACATATTAATTATTCACAATTAAACGTGTCAGTCATTCCTTTGGGGTGTGTGTGTGTGCGTGTGTGTGTGTGTGTGGGGGGGGGTATCACAGTATCCCCCCTCACAACTCAATGGTTGTACCTATATTCCCAGATTAATTGCCATTTTCATACAGTGGTCTTAGAGAACAGGCAGGAAAGGTGACATGTGGTGGGTTTCTCAAGCGACTTTTTCCTAAGTTAACACAAGCTCTCTCTACTTATTATCCTGAAAACAGTCAAATTCCCAGGACACTTTTGTAACACTTTCTGTGTTACTCTGTGCATGGTTGATGTTATGGCTTCAAGAGGGTCCTCTGAAGTCCCAAGCTCCTCAGAGCTGATGCAGCGTAGAGTTGGAATCATCAGGAAACAAAGGACTGAGGGAGCATAAGCTCCCATTTTCCAGAGCAAGTTAAAAGCAGCACAGCTCCTTCTAATGCTCAGAGGCCTATTTTAGATATAGGGAGCTTTTAATGTCTAATGCACACTGCTGGGCTCACTGACAATGTCGATGGTAAAAGAGGGACTTCTAAAAAGCAACAAACATGGAAGGTTCCACACTTTTAGAAAGAGGGTTGTGCAGCCTGAATGAATGAGGTGCAAATGATGTAATTTGAGTGAAAGTGTCCAAAAATATATATTTCAGTTTCTGGTTTTCACTGAAATGTTGTTGAAATTAATAGTGTACATTGTTATTTGACAAATCTGGTTGCTGTGCTTGGAAAACATCAATTTTCTATAACTGCTTACCCCGTTGTGGGCCGCAGGGGTGCTGGAGCTTATCTCAGCATGCACTGCATGAGTGTGTGTGTGAGGGTGCATAGGGGAGAGGCATAGTGCTTTGTTCTGCTCTCAGGTTAAAAGCACTATAGGAGTACAATTGCAATGCAATTTTCAGACATTTTCACCCATAAAATTCATTATGTATTTTTGTGCATTGTTCTGCCTTTATTAGACGGCAATAACGGAGAGACAACAGGAAACTATCGAACCCCGACATGTTCATATTAAATAAATGATTATGAAATACATAATAATATGAATAAATTGGGTAAGATATATAAATAAATCAACAATTTGTGAAATAACTGAAGAAAACATTAAAACACAGATTATTTCAGCATTCATTTTCATCTTGTATCGATTTTATTTCAACGTGCTATTTTTCAAAAGTCCATTTTATGATGCCATTTTTTATTTATGACAACACATTTCATTTAAAGTTTTATTGTATAATGACATTTGCATTATGACACATTTTATTTCATAATGCCCCTCTTCGTGACAGTGGTGTTGTCATCGCCCTCTCATCTTACAGTGAATCATGTACCCCTTGCCAACTAGAGGCTGGATGCTGTAAATAAACACAGTAACTAAACTTCTGTATCTTTTAAGGCCTTAGCTTAACAAGGCTGCTCATGCTAGGTTGGCTTGGGAGCTATATTTACTCAGCATCACAGTGTTCGCATTGTTTGCAAGCTCCCGTTGGCTTGAGCAACCAAAACAAGAGTCTGTGTTTCTGATCTCTGCAGAGCTGTGCGTCTTTCTCTGAAGAGCACCTGTAGAATCAAAACGCTGCCAAGGTAACTCTGAATTAAGCAGCCAGCTAGATGGCTGACTCGCAGTTACTTTCATTTTGATGCTGCTCTGCTGTAGCTAACAGGTGCTAACTGGCTAATTCTGTTAGGAGATTGCTAGCTTAAGAGGCAGAGGATGCGACTGGCTGAAAGGTGAGAGGACGAGAGGGCACTAATGCTAATAACATGACAAAGTGGGTAGTGGCTAAAAGGGAGCCCGCAAACCGGGGAAACTCTTGCAGTCTTGTTAAGGTTAAGTATTGATCTTGAATGGTTAAAATTAGGCATTGACCTCAAACAGCTAAAGTGAGACATTGACCTCGAATCGTTAAAGTTAGGCATTGACCTGGAATGGTTAAAATCAAGCATTGACTTCGAATGGTTAAAGTTAGGCATTGACCTTGACTGGTTAAAGTTAGGCATTGACCTCGAATGGTTAAAGTGAGGCATTGACCTGGAATGGTTAAAATCAAGCATTGACTTCGAATGGTTAAAGTTAGGCATTGACCTCAAATGGTTAAAGTTGGGTATTGACCTTAAACGGTTAAAGTGAGGCATTGACCTCGAATGGTTAAAGTTAGGCATTGACCTCAAATGATTAAAGTTAGGCATTGACCTTGAACGGTTAAAGTGAGGCATTGACCTCAAACAGTTAAAATTAGGCATTGACCTCAAACAGTTAAAATTAGGCATTGACCTTGAATGGTTAAAGTCAGGCATTGACCTCAAACGGTTAAAGTCAGGCAATGACCTCAAACGGTGAAAGTTAGGCATTGACCTCAAACAGTTAAAATTAGGCATTGACCTCAAACAGTTAAAATTAGGCATTGACCTCAAACGGTTAAAGTCAGGCAATGACCTCAAACGGTTAAAATTAGGCATTGACCTCAAACAGTTAAAATTAGGCATTGACCTCAAACGGTTAAAGTCAGGCAATGACCTCAAACGGTTAAAGTTAGGCATTGACCTCAAACGGTTAAAGTTAGGCATTGACCTTGAATGGTTAGTTTGGCATCAAACTTTCTGACTTCACAGTTTGTGGGCTCCCTTCTCAACACACACCACAAAGTGACATGAAATATTGTGAAAAGAAGACTTAAAAAACATTTTCGAATGATGAGTTGAGTTTTAATCACTTCTGAACCCTTCTGTCTCCTCTGATTATTTATTTCATATTTATTTATTTATTGACTTAAAATGGAACACTTTGGAGCTCATTAGGAAACGAGGGACAGAGGGACACAAGCAGATGGCCAGATTAGAGCAGGGGACATTTCATTAATGGTGGGCGTCTTAAGTCTGCTGGACACAACATGAATATTTTGAAGTGTTATAAAAAATAAAAGCTGGTAGTACTATTTAATCCCTGGTTAGTGCAGTCATTGCGACTATGAAATGGTACATTCATGACCACTGACTTTTACTTCGTCAGTTTTCAAATATGTTTAGCAGTGACTGCTGTGTACTAGCATGTATTAACAGGCAAACGGCGCTTTTTGTTAAATGGCAGTGTGTCAACATACATGATAGACTGTACTATACAGTTCAACAAACGCTTCTAATGAATCCTAAAGCAAATGAGTATAAGATGAAGGAAATAAAGATTTTAGTCCAGACAAGGACACAGAAAGTGCTTGTTGCTCTCTGGTGCAACTTTTCCCTGAAATGCACCCAACAGGGTCTGCTAAATCTCCTGAGGCTTCAGAGAGCACACACTCTCCAGGAAACAGACCAAAATCAAGAGCATGTCGAAGCTCTTTAAATCCCTTTGCAAAAGGTCAAAGGGTTCTTCATTAGGTCACTTACAATAAAGTTAAAGTCCTGAATGTCCAAATACACCAGTGTTTTGACCTTAATATCTAATTCCTCTTCACTACTCACTATTCATCTTCACAACACCGTCTTTAACCAACTTCAACAATGGAGAGCTGGATGCAAGCACATTATTCACCCGATGAAGCTGGAGTAAAAGAGCAAGGTGATTATGTGCTTATTTACCTTCGCCGTACATCAGGCCTGCGTTCCGTACTTCCTGAGTCAATTTTTTTCAGGGTGATTACAAGACAGATGACAAGGTTCAGGTCTCTTTTGTACTCTGGAAACGCGGCTCGAAGCCGGTCGGTACTCACTGGTATGCAGTACCAACACTACATTTTACTCCTTGGCATACCGTGACTTTACCTTGCACACCGACGCTTCTCACAAGCTGCCGGTACTCTTTTCTACCATATCAGGTTCTCTGTGAGATTCATAATGATGATTCATAACGGAGCAGCGGCAGCATTTTTTTTGCGCCGCGCCTCGTAAGCCGTATGAAGACAAAAACAATGTGGAGAGAATCTGGACGAGCCAAGGCACGGCACGGGGGGAAGAATGAGGGTGCTGTAAGTTATCGATTCAATATTCACCTCCTTCATGTAAAACTGCTCGTCTTTTTTTTTTTTTTTTTTTTAAATTTTGAAAAAATATAATTAATGGATCATAATTTTTCCTGAGTCTGTTCTTTTGATTTACAGAAAATTATTTTACAAGACCAACATGTCCAGAAGAATTAGATGTTTAGGCAAAAGTTGTGATAAAAAATAATCATTTATTTAGTAATAATAATGCTCAAAAATTATGTAAAGTTGGAGTTTTAAGTCAGAAACCTTAAAATCTCCTATCATTTATTCACTTTAGAAATTCATAATGCATCTCTTTATCCTGCTGCATAACATGTAGGAGCATCCTGACTGGGACAAAGCTCCTAAAACCCGAATGACACCCTACTATAGGCTACGAATAACACAGGAAAGCACTTTAATTATCAACACTATGTACAAACACACCATCATAACCCTATAACGATAGTATTATAGGCCCAGTATAGACGATGCATAGCCCAAGTATAGTAATAGAGCAATCAAATCACAGCTGTGACTGACACAGTTTAACATGCTAATAATGCTAAATAATGAATAAATAGGAAAAGACAGGTGATAACAGCTGATTCACACATGCCAACATGTCAATAAGGGGAGCAATGGACCATATTTTTACTGCCTGGAAATAAAGGAAAGTCTTATACCTGCACTATAATTTTATCACTGTTGTTTTCAAGTTTCTCAAGTGTCATATTTTTTGTTTTCTTTCTACAGTGAGAGCAGTTCTATCAAACCCCAATCATGTTGTATTCGACAGTAGTTTGAGTGGATGTCTGCTGTGTTTCCTTAAGCTTAAAAGGCATGATGAGAGAGCATGTAAGGCTTGATAAATAATACACCTTCACCCAACTCAGTCGCTGTAGCTTCCACACTCTAGCTCCGTAGCACTGACAGAGCCATGTGATAACAATCATCTTATACTGATCTGTGATGACAGGGCAGGGGGGTCTGGCAGAGCAGATCTGATGAATGAGTGGAAGGGGAGGCAAAATGGCATACAGGGAATCCATCTGGCCAGGAGAGGGCTCTGGATGTCAGGAAACTAACAAGACTTCTGTATCGTGGGGAATGTCAGGCTTTCGAAAGCTTATTAGTTCAGCCTGCCATCATCTTCATCATCCTCTCTCCAGTTTTCTTCGACTTTGGTTTCTTTCCTCTCTCTTCCTTTTTCCTCCATCGTCCACTTCTTCTTCTTCTTCTTCCACCCTCATCCTCCTCTCCATCCTGCGCACCAAGACACCATTAACACCCTGGTCTAGTCTCAGGCTGCTGTTGAATATTTCAATATAGCTCTGCTTATCTGGCAGCCCCTATGACCTGCCTGGATGAGCGAGGGAGAGGCAGAGATTCGCATGGCGAGCTGTGGAATGGATACTATACACAGTCATATATAAGTGAAGAACTCGCCTCGAGGTGAGCAAGCACATGAATACCAGATCTCTCTGCACTCTCATTTGTGTGGACAGGCACCGAATTCAATAACAGATACTGAATTTCAGCCTTCATTTGGGATTTTTTTTTCTGGATTCTGTTCAAATAGCCCAGGTAGAAAAAAATAATAAAAAAAACTCTTTACTTTTTTTTTTTTTTTGTAAATGCAAGTCAAATAACCATGAGAGTAAAGGTTTTCTTGTAGATTTTTTTGTGAATTGCACTGCAGTTGTCGCAGGAGAGTGAAATATCGAACTAAAATATTTCACAGTCCAAGTCCGTCTCTTTCAGGGTGTTCTCTCCAGCACAAATCATTTCACCTCTGGTTAATGAAGCGGGCCTCTTGAGATGGAGGCTTGGGGTCATTTCACTGAGGGAATGAATAAAACTAAAAGCACAATACTGTGAAGTAATCCTTTCTAAATATACACAAAGCGTACTGCAACTGAGGATTATGTTCATTATCCTTTCATCTACTGATTACTCTCTCTGTCAGAAAATAGCGAAAGATGGCCATCGAACGTTCCCAAAGCCTACACTGGTGTCTTTTGTCCAGCCAACTGTACAACACCCAGAGATATTCGATTTGTATCCTAGAAGACTAAGAACACTGTCAGATATTCACATTTGAGAAGCTGGAGCTTGCCAGTTTTGTTTAAAAAAAATGCTGCAGTGGCTAGAATTGGAGCAAATAAGATTAAAAAAGGTTATTTTTATGAAATGGTCACTATATCCTGACAGTAGTGCATGAGACAGGAAATCTGAAAAACATGGCGTGCCTCTGGGTCATGAACAGCTGTCAATCAGTCGCAACCAGGAAAGTTTGTGACCCGGCAGCCATGTTGAGATCTGTTGAGGAAATACCAAGCACCACCCGCCAGCCGGAGCACACGCTCTCATTTTACAGCTAAACAGCAACTATGAAATATTTCTGATGTTTCAGAATATTGATTCATATTTGATCAGCGCTGCCAAGTTTGACCATTTGATTGGAGTTTGAGAGTGATTGACAGCTGCCTCCGTTGAATGAATAGCCAACAGGAATGCTCCCCCTGTCTGAAATTGGTCAAAGTCTCCAGTCATGGGATAGATTTTTTAAATCCTGAAAACAGAGCCATGAGAAGATGCAGGAGTCTAGTTTTCTCTCAGAATGCTTGAATTACAATATGCTGAAAGGTTATTATGCATTTTTTTACCCAATGATGCAAAAAACATTCTGCTTTCCACAGGTTTAAATAATTCATAGATTATCAGAATATTTGAAATGAATTTTCTGTAGATCGACTTATCGTTTCAACTCTAAAGCACCTACGGTGCAACAATTAGCCTTTAACTGGGAGATTGATCACTTGATATTGAAATTGCAGCAATTTTGTGAGATGCAGCGAAGACTCCAGCAACTGCTTTTCAGACTGCACTGAACTGCAAATGTCATCAAACGAGATTGCCTACTTGTCAATATATATTACCATTAGAGTGGTGATTTCATATAGTGTGTAGTCCCTGCATCTTAAGCACACTGCCCTGTCTGTCCTTGAGTGGCGACTGACGTGTTTCCAGAATGCTCAATGAGGTCGGGGAATACATTGACCATCTAATCCTGTGGAAAACCCCCCAACTCCTCATTGTTAGTGCATTTGACTGGGTGGCTAGTGATCTAGAGACTTCTGGGTTTGTGTGCTGCTGTCAACAACAAACAGTGTGGCCTCACCACAGACTGTCAATCTAGGGGGTTGGGACTGGCCGTTGGGGGTCTGGGCGCTGGACCACAGAGAATAGGAGGAAGGGCCTGGACCTCAGATCAACAACGGCAGCCACACATTAGGGAGACACCGCTTGGGGAAAGATTTGACTCCGACCAATGGAGAGGAGTTAAAGGATCATGGGATAGCAGCGAGGGGGGAACAGGGAGGGTAGAAGACACCATGCTGCCTCTAATTGGTTTCTCTTTCTGGAACATCCATTGCTCCCTTTCTCTTGGAGAGCTGCTGTGCTCAGAGAGCCACAACTGAGAGCCCAGCAAAGCCTATTGGATTTAACGGGAATCTGTATCTTAAAGGGGTGCTGGGCTGCAGGAGGGGGGGCCATCACAATCAATAATTCATAAGGCCTCTTCTTATTAGGCTTCCTCTGACTGGGCTAGTGGTTCTTATGCCCAGCTCTGTGTCGGATGAGAAGCTTGTTGGAAGGCAAAGCCGCAGAGGAACTGCCAGCTCTACGCTGTTGCTAGCTGCCTACTCTGCCATTCCCACCCTACACTCTCACCCATTCAGTGTAGATCCCTGTGTTACTCATGATTTCTCAAACCCTTCAAATATGAATCCAGCCTCCGGTCCTCTTAGCATAACAACGAGGACGCTATAGAGCACTTGATATGTTAAGATGTGTTTGCATAGACAGAGCAGGCAGTTGTGAAACCTTGGTCGTTTGTTCAGACAACAAAACATGTTTTTAAAACCTACATGCTAATGTGGAGGACAAATACTGTTTTATAATTATGTGGTTTTAAGGACTTTTTGACATACAAGCACTTGAAAGGCCGATTTGTCATGCTTCCTTCTAACTGATCTCATGACAGGAAGTCCTCCATACAATACGAATGGCATTCAAGTGGTAAGTCGTGAGGACACTGCTGCCTCAACGAAAATGCCAAAAACTCTTGAGCTGGGACCTAGAGGAAAATTTTCAACAATGTCACAAGGTTGTGAATACCGCGTGTTTAAATGGTTGTCTTACTTTTCACCACAGTAAACATGACCCTAGTGTGTACTTGAAGGCAACATTAGCATTTGTGCAACAAGCATTTGTGTCACTGAAATGACTGAATAACCTCACAATAGCCCTGCAGAAAACTACCTCTGTGAAACTTACATTTTTTTAATGATATTGATACAATATGAAGGTTATTTTTATAGTTATAGTTTGTGGTGTGAGTGACCATACTGTATATAAAAATAAGTGTCTTTAAGTCAGTGTTGGTGATTTTGTCAGTTGACTTGAACTGTGTCAACCTGATCTCATGGGAAGGCGTATAAATAGCACTACATGTCCATGTCATGACGCCACATTTTAGGCTTTTTGCATGTCATTTATATGCCTCCCTTTATATGCTTAGTGTTATAAAATAGCTTTTTCATGTCATATATACTTCAAGCGATTTTTTGCATCATTGGCAAAAATTCCATATTAACCTTTCAAATATTATAAAACTACTTCTCACCTCCTCATGGCTCGTTTTCAAGCTTTAAAAAATCTAGCCCGACGAGAGGCTTTGGCCAATCATAGGTCATTTCAGAGAAGGCGTTCCTATTGGCTGTGCTCTGGCTGGTGGGTGGGCTTGGTATTCCCTTAACAGATCTCAACATGGCTACCGGGAACAAACTTTCTCATTTTACAGCTAAACAGTCACTACAAATGTTTCTAAAACATTTAGGGGAGAAATAGCCATTAGAGAACAGAGTATTTATTCATATTTATCAGCGCTGCCTCGATTGAGCGTTTGATCAGAGTTTGCGAGTGATTGACAGCTTCTCGGTTGTTTTCCTCTGTATGAAATCTTGCAGATGCCATTGGGAGCACCGGAGGACACAGAGGAACATGATTTTTTTTCAGATTACCTGTCTCAGGATATAGTAACTGTTTTATAACCTGTTTTATACTCCATTTCTACCTACTGCACTTTAACCCACCTACTCTATTAGTTATAAAATAACTACATAAGAATATAATACCTACATTAAAAAGGTAACGAAGCACAGAAAACACATCACAAACATCAATAATCAACTTCAAAATAACTCCACAACATTTGACATAAACCGTCTCGAACAGCAGTCTTCTGTTAAAGTTCACCTCCTGTCTCTCTCACTTTTTACTCTACATTGTAAGCGCTGACCATAGCATATTTATACAGATGTGTTTGCATTGGAGTCAGTAGAGACTACATGGCGTACGCAACAGAGTAAAGTTAAAGTTATTGCAAACAACGTCACTTGTAAATTACCGTGTCATTGATAGGTCTTTTGGTGAGACTGGGCTGATCTCACATGGAAGATTAAAGAGCTCTAAGCGAAGTGTGTCTGCA
This sequence comes from Pterois miles, assembly GCA_947000775.1. Lineage (NCBI taxonomy): Eukaryota > Metazoa > Chordata > Actinopteri > Perciformes > Scorpaenidae > Pterois > Pterois miles. The sequence continues at coordinate 5,284,505 of CAMQGK010000481.1, read as the reverse complement.
TCGCGGCCCTCCACACATCCGAGGTGACCGATAACTGCAGAGTCATGGGGAGCTCGTGACCAGGTCTCCTCTCTGGGCCTCTCTCATTAGACTGCAGCTGCAGCACATTAAGAGCAGATGAATTACTCATCTGCCATGTGGCGAGATCTAATCACGAGCACGCAGCTCCTCTGGATGCCTTTCTATCATTAGCTCCCCCCAGGTTTTTCCTCACACCTTCTTTGGCTCATCATCCCAACCCATAAACTTGAATAGATTTATTATCCTTAGTAGCACTTAGAGAAGTTACCTTGCAGTTACTGAACCTTTAACCCGTCTGGGTTTAAATTCTTTTCTTTTATGTCTCACCATTTAAATATTTGAAATATTGCGATCACCTTGCAGTGATGAATGCGTTTCTGAATGAATTTCGGTTAAGGTCTGTGAGGGACGGTGCTAGAGGTGATATTTCCAGGCGCATTGAAATCCACATGTTCACTTAATGCCACTAAAAGTGACTGCTGTGCAGGTAGGAGCCATGATGCGAAACAGATAAACAGTGATTACACTCACCGTGATAAATGAAAGGGCAGCTCGCCAATGTGAGGAGTTTTACTCACCATAGATCACAATTTGTAAGTACTGCTTGCTCTGAATGCCAGAGTGGAGTGGAAGCCAGCTCTTTTTTATTCAATCAATACGATTTTATGCAGTTGTATGCTACATTAAAAAGGTGGCTGCAAAGCAAAACACCCGGCCTCTGAGTATATATTAAAATAAATCAGTCTATACTACCTTAATGTTGGCATCTGTCATAGGCATAAGATAGGAAGTGGGAATATTTTTCATCCGCAATCAAGTATTTCAACCTCTTTATCTCCTTTCAACGAGTAAAACCACATGATTTATCTGATCCTGATGCTTTTCATAACATTAACTGTTCAATGACAAATAACATACAAGTAATGAGCTGTAAGCACATTTACTCAAGAGCAGGGATTTGAACTGATGATTTGAAGGAGGAAGTTGAGCCACTCCTTGTTTCCAGGCAACCATAGACAAAACTGCGATCATGTGACCACACACGTTTGAAGAGTCATCCACTTTACTGACCCTTTGACGGAGAGAGGCCCATATGACATGTGGTATGCACATTTTGGTTCAAAAAATATCTTTTTGCCATTCAAAGTGATTTTTTTATGTTCAAGAAGTCATGATTCTTGTGTCTGGACAATTACAGACAAATATGAAAAAGCTCATGTGTTAGTGATTTAGGATGTTACATTATGATGCTTTAGTTAGCTTTAGTTAGCATGATGTCAGCTCTAAACTGCTGGATGGTACAAACTTGTTAAAATGGCGGAGGTGGGGTAAGGCAAAAGCCCTGGGGAAATTTCAGCCATTCATAATTATACATAATTAGATTATAGCTAATGGGCTGCACGGCAGTGCTGTCGCCTCACAGCAAGAGGGTTGCAGGTTCAAATCTGGCTTGGGGCTCTGCTGTGTGGAGTTTGCATGTTCTCCTTGTGTAAGCGTGGGTTTTCTCCGGGTTCTCCGGCTTCCTCCCACAGACATGCAGGTTAATTGATGACTCTAAATTACCCCTAGGTGTGAATGTGAGTGTGAATGGTTGTCTGTCTCTATGTGCCCTGTGATGGACTGGCGACCTGTCCAGGGTGTACCCCACCTTCGCCCAATGCCAGCTGGGATCGGCTCCAGCCCCCCCCCGCGACGCTTAATGGGATAAGTAATTGAAGATGGATGGATGGATAGATTATAGCTTCAACTTGTTATGTAAACTGCAGAAAAATGATCATATAGGCTAATCAACTTTTAACCTTTTCCAGGACGTGACTGATTGGCGTTTTAGGGTCATGCCACACTCCTGACGCACACACTCTCTGAAGAGCCACTGCCTTTAGGAACAATGTGGGTGAGATCTTTGATAACCTCATTTCAGTGATGTACACGTATGATTGATAGACTAGGTGTAGCAATATGAATCCTCTCTCTAGGCTCAACTTGCCCCAGATGAGGGCTAAGATGAGCCAAGAGACCACTTTTTCAAGAGAGCATTCCCAAGGATGCACCACATCCTGAAATATATGCACGTTTTATTTGGAGACATTACTGTCATTCTCTCACTCAAGACGCCTCAAGTAAAAACTGGCTCGACTCGCACCACTCTCCCCTACTTTAAGCACAGTTTTACTTGAATACTATATATATAATATTGTAGATTAAGGTCTTGAATACAAAAGATACGATTGCTTTATAAAATATGATACATCATTAGAGATTTTACTGGCGACCTGTCCAGGGTGAACCCTGCCTTCGCCCAATGCCAGCTGGGATCGGATCCAGCCCCGCCGCGACCCCTAACGGGATAAGCGGTTGAAGATGGATGGATGGATTGGAGATTTTTAAAATGCTGCTTTAATTTCATATAATGTACTTAATGGGTACTTTTTTGGATGCAGGACTTTTACTTGTATTATATTTTTAGAGCATGATACTGCTACTACTGCTAGGATCTGACTACTTCTTCCACCACTGTAATGGGACAGTTGTGAGTACAGCTACGTGTCATGTCACATCACTTGACAGCTCATGCCACAATGATGAAGACATAGTGGTTCTGTGTATATGCCATGAATTACACAAAAGTTCTAGGTTAAGATATCTTGGTAACTAAACTGCTCCAGACTTGAACTGAATTGAATTTTTATGCGGAGCAGAAGAAGCACTGAACTGGATGCAGTGACAGGGGCTTGAGTTCCTGCATTTTTCAGTGACTCCAGCTAATCTTGATTGACAAGCTAGATACTTACAAATAATGAAAGTTTGGTTAAACAAGATAAAGGAACACAAGCTTTCAAAAGGAGCCACCCAACTTTTAGCAATACTGCATCCTGTACCGTATGTGTCTCCCGTAAACAGGGAGCAGAGGGAGGCGTATGACATGCAACACAGGTCCCAAGGCCGAAATCAAACCCGGGACGTTGCAAGGGTCCACGTCAGTCTGGAATGTGTGTTTCCTGATCCACACTCCATTCCAGTTGGTACAGCGGTTATGCACCATAACACTGTTTGCCAGGAGTTCAATGCTATTTGGCCGTTTTTGTATTCTTTTAAAGTCAGGGATGGGCAATTATTTTTCCTGGGGGCACAAGAGAAACCCAGATTGTTGCCGGGGGCCAAACAAATACTGTCAGCATTTATTATACTAAAATCTCTCCAAACAGAAGATTATTAAGAAAATTACATTATATGCAGGAGTCTTTGAACCGTACAGGACTGAATGTTTTGGGTAGTAATGTTTCCATTTAACTTAACATTAAAACTTACATTTAACTAAACATTAACAGGTAGATTTCCTTTTTTCGTTGCATGCAGCTTTATAAAAAGTCCTTGCTGCTTTATCATCTTAGCTAGCAGCCCCTCGACTGTCCTCTCCTTCTCATCTCCAGAAAGGTTTCTGTATTTTTCTGTATGTTTTGTCTCAAAATGACAGTTCAAGTTGTATTCTTTGAATACAGTGTATTGTGCCGCCTCAGCAGTTGACGCGACTTCAAACTCGTGTTTTGTATTGTTTACATCAATATCAAGTGTGACAGGAAGAAGCACACTAACGATACATGAGCATTTCAAAACAAAAGCTATTTTCTTCACTGTTTTTAACTTTGTAAGTAAAATTTTGTGGTTTGTCTGAGACCTCTCGGACTGGGCAGAACCATAGCAAGGGCCGGTTCTGGCCCATTTGTTATGTGCACAGACCACACAGACCAAAGTGGACCCTCAAGGACCTGTAAAGTGTGAATTGGCCTTTAAAGACCTATTCAACATTTTAGTGAACACTTTGCTTTCTTGCTGAGAATTAGATACAAAGATGGATACCACTCTCATGTTTGTATGGAAAATATGTAGCTAGAGCCAGAACATGATTATCTTAGCTTAGCACAAAGACAGGAAGTAGAGGAAGGTCTCTGCTGCCTCCTGTGCTAAGTTAAGCTAAGCGGCTGCCGTCTGCATCTTTGGTATTGATCTTGCAGCTACTTCTGAGCAAGGAAGTGCATTTCCCAAAATGTTGAACTATTCCTTTAACAAACTACACTAAAAACTGACAAAAGAAAATAAAAGTTGAAAGGAAATCCCAGCCCTCCTTTGATCCACTTAATAATCACATTTATTTCATTACACTAAATTGTTCCAGCTGAGTAATGAGAACCTCTGAAATGATTCAACCGCTTGAAGTCAATGCCACATAAATACCTCATTTGTATCAATTTAGTGGGAGGGTTCAGGCGATACTGCGTTCGTACCTGTCTTATCTGCTAGTCATCAGTGGAATGCAAAGTCGACGCCTTCGTGGTTCCACCTGGAATTACAATTTAATTTATTCTCTTTTTTCATGCACCTTAAAGATGTGCATGAAAGGAAGGAGTAAGTGTTGAGGCCGGTGATGATCAGAGAGAAATCTCCCTCCAGTACAGTACTGTTTACTCTGCCTGGCCATAACCAGAGCCTTTCCCTCCAGAAAAGGAACGAGGCTGTGGATCCTCTTTGATGTAGCTGACAACTCAGAGTCAGTAATGAGGCTGATTTGGTCCTTATGGCAACACCACCTGTTTGAATTCAGCCGACGTGGGTCAGCTGTACCTCTAAATGCCTCTGTCTGATTTTAAAATATTTACTTGAGTAATTAATAATACTTCATAAAGCTGAGGGGTAATCTAACAAAAGCATCTCCTATCTTTACTTAGGTGACAATCTGAGGTTTTAAACGCTGGAACGATTTAGTAATATGTTAGAACAAGAACAAACTCACACTTCAAATACACTCTTTGTACTTTATGGTGTGGCGTCCAGGACTCTTTGTTTGTTTCTGACAACTGTATTATGATTTGTTGTTTTATTTCAATAACCGTTGGATTGGGGGGAAATGCTGCATGAAAGGCTCCTTTGTATGTTGTGAAGATATTCCAAAATAATCTCAAACAAGACAGGAACCATTAGACAAGTGTGCTGAGGATATTAATCAGGCTTTGTTTATCGAAACAACATCTTAATGTCTTATTCTCTTTGAAATAATGAACTGCAACAAGATGAAAACAAGTTAATTTCTTAATCCATTCCCCGTTTCGCATTGCCCTATTACCCTCGAGCATTAGCAAGTTTTTTTTGTTCTTGTATTTCCACAAAACAACAAAACTGTTTTTGCTACTTTCAATTATTTCTCTGCTTGTTTCTTGTTGGTTTGTGTACTTTTGACTGTTTAACAGATATGAGTATTATGAATATTATGGTATTTAACACAGTGACTTTTAAAACGACTATACATTCAATTGTTTTACTACAAAAATGAGTCTTATCAATAAGGCTGGTACCTGTGATCACATCAGTCCACTGTTAATCAGTTCCCATACCATGTAATTCATTGATTTGGTTTATTATAAAACAATGCAAATAATGTTCAGAGCCTAATCAATGTCACTCCCAGATGGTCTACAAAGTGTTTTAATTATTATTATGGGAGTGCAAATATGACGTGAGAGGTATATGTCAGTTTACTGTACAAAAAAACTAAAACAGGTATTAAAAGGAGATTTATTTCTGTTGTTGGGGTCTAATTATGGAATAATGCTAATATAAATTAAAGAATGTGTCATTCCAAAACTATGCAAAACTGTTTTTGAAGATTACAAGTGTGAAAAGTTTTTTTTTAATTTCTTGAGGGAAGCTTAATTTGATAAGAATAAAGGTTTGGCATATAGAAGCTTCTGTCTATTCAGTCACTACTTAATACGAAGACCGTTGACTTTGTTATTATTATGTGTGAAGATTGAATAAAAATACAACTACTACGACTACTACTGTGACCTCTGTATTGCTGCTTTCTCTGAACACAAACACTGCTGGAGCCCACTTTTTATATTAACGTACGGTGTATAAATGTAAAGCTAGCTAAAGAAAATAAATGTGTTTTTGTACTTGTACCCGTTCAGCCACCTCTAATATGTCCTTACAAGCATTATAGCTACAGCAGTACAAAAGGATGGTATCTGACAAAAGTTTTTCTTGAATTTATTTATTTCACTGTACTCAATGGGCCTCGTGCAAGAACCATATGTATGAGCAGATTTTTTCTTAAAAGAGTACTCCATTCAAAGGGTTTCGCCTGTGTTTTTCCATGAGGGACACCGAGTCTTGCGCTCCTTTAACCAACCCTGTCTCCTACAAAATTCACATGCAACTGGACTGCATTCTCCATTATGTTTTTGAGGGAAACATATTTTCTCCTGGGTTATGGTTGCCTTTTTAAACGTGGTTCACGTTGCATAATGAAACAAAACAAATCAAAAAAGCAAACTATTTCATTATGTTTAGTAAAAAAACATCATGGTTTGGCTTAAAATGATTTAAAAACTATGGGCATAAATTAAAATAATTGAATGTTGACGCTTAGCTTCACACGGGACATGAACAGCGGTTTCCTGTCTTTTGACCTCCTCCCTGCGTGGACTTCCGCAGATTATCATTGCAAACCTTTATCTGATATGTCAAAAATAAACATGATCCCTGACAAAATGCGTTTCCCTCAAATTCACAGATCAGTTTCACTGTATAGTGTTATCTTTTAGGAGATAGCACGTGGAAGGGTTTTTTTTAAAATAACAAAATTGTCTTTTTTATTTCACACATTTTTCTTGCGGCTAATGTAGGCTCGAGCTGTTAGCCACAATCAAAGATGAGGAGAGCTACAACAGAAGTCTCTTAGCTCACTTCATTCTAACTCCACAACCCCTGATATATTTTTCTTTTTACATATTGTAGTCTTCAGCCTCAACCGATGCTGCCTCGAGTGATAGCACTTGCTCTTTAGGCCCAATGTTTGGCCAGGACATGCAGGAAAATATATGTGTCATATTTTAAGCATTCATCTCACACATTTTATTATGCCGCTGCAGACACATGCTGCATTCCTACAGTGTCTCAAGTGACCTTGGTAATTCATTGTTTATTTTTTTTAAAGTGGCCCGTGTGCAGAGGGAGTTGTGTCAGCACTTTGGAGGTGCTGAGGCTTTGCCAAACTGTTGAGCCGCAGTGACATGACAGATGTAAAATAAATGCCAGAGACTGCTCTCCATCAAAATGGGACAGTGTCCCTTCACGAAAAGACTACTTGGCATTATTTGTAGGTACAGTATATGCCTGTCCATTCGCATTTCATTAACCTCCTATCGTTGTTTTACGGCAGCGGCGTTCAGCGGGCAGGCTCGACATAAAATAGCTGAAGTGGCATCTCGGCAGTACAAAGGTGTTCTGCTTAAATGAAAGTTGACTGCTCATATACGCTTATTGTGTTGTCAGAAAGAGGTTTGTTTTGTTTCCTATTTTATGTCAGCGCCGTTGGTTTCCAGCGTGCTTCATCTCTGCACTGTCACCTGGTTGTTGGGGGGGGTTGGCCGATATAAATAGCTCCATTTTCTGCAGCTGTGTGTATTGTTAGTCAGTGTTGCTGTCAGAGCGTGTTTACGCCACAAAACAGCCTCCTCCTACGGTCTGCGGTCCTCATACTGTCACATGTGATCGGCCGTCTACTGCTCGATGGCCCATTCCGCCAACATGCTGCAGAGGGAGGGAGGAGTCGTGAAGCCCCAGAAGCCCCGGCAGTCACTGTCATCCCTGGGCCTGACTCTGGGCTCAGTGAATAAGTGAAGGTAAAGATTGATAGATGACATGAACAGAATGTTGTAGGGGAGTAGGGGGTTGCTGACAGAATATGCTTTGGATTGTAGAGGTCCTGAGAGGGCTAGCTTGACTTCAACCACACATGACTAACTGCCCCGAAGGCAGGTAGAGAAAAGGCCCTGTCATAGTCTATTACTGTATCTCAGCTCTTGAGGCAACATTACAGCTACACAGCAAATGCATCTACGCCTTCTGTATCGGGCTGAGGAAAAAGAGTTTGAAGTATCTGTGCTAGTTGAACTAAAATATGAGTTGTACTGCTTGTTAAATCACACGCAACACACATTCACTCGTATCCCATGAGTAATGTGTGTGGCTCTGCTCTGCCTGAGACATTTTATCAAGAAAATATGGCATACTCCTACAACCACATGGAGTGAAAGGTGTCACATTATGAATAAAACAAAGGTGTCAAAGCTGGATGTGTGAGAAAAGGACAGCTTATTAAGACTATTTTGTGACGCACAGCTGAAATATAAAAAGCATTTTCAGAGGATTTTGTTTGTATGAGCCGCATCAACAGCACTCAAGCCGAGCTCCAGTGCAACGCAGCCCCGCTGACAGCAGTTAAACGCTCATCTTGCTGCAAGGTGCACATGTAATCCTTGTTCAGTGACGGCATTAGCCACATTTTAATCTTTGCTGTATGAATGAGGAGGGAAGTGTTAGTGTGTTTCCTAATTTAAAAAAAAAAAAAACCCACAGCACACTGGAAAAAAAAAAAGAGGTTTTGGAAGATGGTTGTCTGTTATAAAAACGTCCAATATGATAGGACTCTCCAATTATTCTGGCCCTGTGAAGCCCACAATAGGGGATCTTTAGTTGTTTGGGAACAGACGAAATGTTGGAAATATCTCAGGCTCCTTGTTATGTACATTTTTCACTTCTGGACCTATTTTTGAAGGACAACCCAGAAGTTAGCGTCGCATGGGTTCCCTCAACAAGAAGCCAATGGGATTTCTTCACTGGGTTTTGGATTATTGCAGAAAATAAGCTCTGTGGCAAACAAACGTTTATGATACTTACACGTTTTGTTCAGCAAGATAATCACTAACACCACTTTATGATTTTTGAAGCATAAAAGCAGTCACCAGAAGTAAAAAGCTAACGTTTGGTTATAAACGAACTACACCACAGTCACATGAGCTTGAGTACACACACAAGGCTGGAAGGGAGTATGAGTCTGCGTTTAGTAATCTCATTTAACCACTTGTTTGCAACACGTTAAAGCTTCAAAATTCACAAGTGGGCTATTTATTGACATATTTCATATCGTATTAAACATTAAAATCTCTCATGCTTGTGTAAACCAAAGACCTTATTTCAGGCATCTAACTAAAAACCCATTAAAACTGATGGACATTGACGTCCAGACAAGGGAACCAAACGTGCTAAAATGCTAACACATTTACAGGTTTTGGGACTCATTCCTGCACCACTTGGCAGCTACGTGGGCTAACAGCATTTCCTAAATGTATTACCAGGCACAGGAAGACAAACTCGATCACCCATGACCACTAGATTGTGACTTGCTGTGACTACCAGGTGAATAAATTTGCCTATCAAAGACAATTAGATTGTAAAACCACACATGGGCACTATTAGCAGGGCCAGTCAGCTGTCTGCCTGAGGGTGTGCTTCAGGTGTAGCTCTTCATGAAAATGAAGACTCTTCAGATAGTGGCATCCTGACTGACTGGTCCAGAGACTGAGGGACTCACTGAACTCTGATCTACCTTGTTGTCGAGCAGAACGAGAAGCTGGAAATCAGCATGAAATGTGAGCTGCACAGCTTGTTGTCATTTACAGTTACGTGCTGCAGCTCAAACCTCAACATTTACTTACATATGATTCAATTTAAGATGACAATTAATGGTATTCTGTGAATATCTGGAATATCATTTTGAGCTAATACATACTGACGGTCACTGGAGTCCAGAAGCTGTGAATAAGCTGTAAAATGAAACATAATGGCTTTATAATAGTAATAATAATATTTCATTTATATTATATAACAGTACTCAAGGTGCACAAGAAACAGTCAAAGCAATAAAAATGAACAGAAATCTAATTATATTAAAACAGTATAAATACAGTTACAACAGCAGTCCTGGGGCATCACAGCGTAAAAGCAGATTTAAACTAGTGAGTTTTGAATGCAGTTTTGTTACGATAATATGTATGTGAGTAATTATATGATTTGTAACGAAATGGTTCCACATACTACATGCACCATTTGGTAGTAATATCTTAACTTGGACTAATGTACAGTAACACATTGATGCATAATTCAGATTGCATCTCCAGTGAGTATAGAGTGCACGTTTTCTTGAGAAGACCACGTGGTGTTGACCGTTCATTATGACCTTTATTCTACAAAACTGAGACCCTGCAACTTCATATTTTATACCAGAAGACATCAGAGGTTTGAGTTAATCAGAGCTGAACAAACAAATACACTGCACCCCAAAACAACTCCTTGTTTTTTGCTGAAGTAGGAAATGTGTGGTTTGTATTAGCAGTGACTCAATACAGCTCTAATTCAGCTGCAGGAGAGTGAAGCTGCTGTTGGACTGAAATAAGCCTGCTGAAATGTATTCACGTGATGTGGCCAGAAGCAGGGGGACAGAAAATAGTGTGGGTAGGGTTGTAAACATGAACTACAGGAGCTAACTAACAACAGCAGTCCGCATATTTGTTAATTATACATCATTTTATCAAGCATTTTACTGATGTTAACATCTGTGAGTGTCCTTGTAGTCACTACAGACAAGAAGCATCCCTTCCTCTCAGCTGCTGGTGTTATTTTGCCATGCAATTATGAAACAAGAGCATACACATTATACATTAACACAATATTTCCTGTATGAGAAGTCATATCCAATCACCTCTCTCCAATTGGCCAAACATTGGAGAGCCTCGAGATTTCACATGTTCAATCAAAGTTCAATCAGATTCAACTCTCCGTGAAGAGAACGAGGCAAATCAATTTGCGCCTCGATCTTTTCTACATAGAAATGAATGGGAGGTGAAATTCAGTCCTACTGCACCATGAGGAGGCTTATATAAATGAGATAAAATTAGGCATATGAATAAAATGAGAAAAAAAAAAACAGTAGAGGTGGATTGTATGCTGCATTATTTCTTGTGAATCCCTCATACACAGGTAGGCAATTTGAATGCAGAGTGGAAATTGCAGACTCTACTGCGCACTATGAAAAGTACTCCATAAAGATGTAATAACATCAAATTAATACACTCATTGGCTGGTGCTGAAAAAATACAGGCCATAAATTGTATAAAATAATGGAGTATTGGGGCATGGGTGCTGACATAATGAGAACTTGAGAAACATGAATATAAAAAAACAACAAAAAGAAGAAATATCATAATGAATGCATCATGAAGGCGCCAATCTAGTTTGACCTTGAGTCTCCAGTGGCCTCACATGTGCATCAGTGGGTTTTCCTGAATCACTCTGCAGACAAATCTTCGTAGATTCATGATGCTAGAACTAAAGTTTTTAAAGAGATCAGTGTTTCAGTGAGTATTATTAAACCTTCCTGTATTTCTTTATCCAGATGGGTGCGTTTCACTGATCCATGAAGTGGTCATTCAAGTGTCACTCCATGAATAGGAGGCTGATCAAGTGGAGGCTGTTGTCATAGCAACTGCCAGGGGTACACAGGTAAGGGCACGGATGATTGCCCAAACTGAAGAGTGCTTGATGAGAGGTAGGGGCCACTGTACAATCATGGCTCAGTGAATCAGTTTTCATGTGACATACAAAAAATACGAAAAGCGGGAAAAAAAAAAAACACATTTTGGATGGTGCAGCAGCAATGCTCAAATGTCTAAAAGTCACTGGTGCTTTGTCTGATTGACCAACCGGATATCAGGTCTTCACACCTTTTAACACTTCTATCTGAAACCTCACCGGGTTTGGACACTGGCGGTCTGATGTGCAGGTCTTGCCGGAACGGTCAGCAGAAAACGCTGAAGAAAACCAGCATAGATCTACTGTATAACACTGGCCCTCTATTTCAGGTCATGATATTTTCTCCCCTCCAATACCTACTTTACAGTGTTACATTTTTTTTCCACTCTTGACATTAACCTTGTACAAGGTGTTCTTCTAGACTTTGTGTGAATCATGAGGATGCTGCCTGCTCATGTAAGATTATGGCTCTAATAGTCCTCTACAGATGCCCCATTATTGATTTTCACATAGCGCAAATAGTCAGCTTAATGTACCAAGCCAGTGGAGCAAAACTGACATCATCCAGCCGTGGACCCTTTTCCCAGCGTGGCACATAGAGATAAATGTTCTTCTAAACAAAGCAGCTTATTTTTGAGCCTTACCCCTGGCTGATGGATTAATTGTAGTAAATAAAATTTTCTTTCTCCTTCTTATTGATTTTGCACTGTATATACAGAAGCTGTACGTTTGAGTGGCAGAAGACCTGTGAGCCTCCACATACCCAAATGCCACGATATGGAGCTTTTGTCTTTTAGTGCAGGGCCCTGAGTGAAGTCTTGTGACCACGCTGTGGCGTCAGGTGTTGTCTGGGGGAAAACGGACAATAGGCACTCAAAGTCAAAGACAGCCTTGTGAGAAAGAAAAGACGTCAGTGGATGAAATAAAGAGAACGACAGCTGTGTTTGTCACAAGGGGTGTGAAAGATTTGGAGTATCCACGAAAACTGGGTTCTTACCCTCCAAGGTCATCAGCTAATTAAAAGCACAAAGAAGGTTTCCATGTTGGTCTTCTCTATCTATCAATCTAGCCATTCTGCTGCATCACTGTGTTTATTTGCACAAGTAACCAGGTTAGAAACAGAAATCAGGTTCTGCATGTAATCAGAGAATGTGTTTACACGCACTGGTTACTATAAACCTGCATACATGAAGCAGGTCAGTAATCAGATTTTTCTACGACCCCTGCCCTTATTTTGGAAACATTACTTTCATCCGGCTGCTCTATTAGTTTTCCCTGTCTGCAGTCTTTTGTCATTCGCATGCGTTGCTGTAAAAAGCCAATTACAAACCTGGCAACATCTGCTTTCTCCTGGGGAAATCAAGTTTCTCTGACTCCAGTAACAGAAACCAGGTATCTTCTCCATCCCTCCATCTAAATGAGTATCAGCAGTCTAGTAGACATTATTCAATAATTCATACTATAAATTATGTTTCAGCAGTGCACAGTATTTGTGTATTTATTATTTTGTTCACCTTGGGACATGTGCTTTGCCCTCAAGTACACGTACATGAGCTTTTTCACCTTTTGCTGCAAACCCAGTAAAGCAGAGAATCTAATTATTGGTCCCCGTACTGCGAGGTCTTCCCATTAAACTATTGGCAATACTATCATCCAATTAGTACTGGCATTTAATTATTGATTTCGCATTGCAAGTACCCTAACCTCCCATTTACATGTAAACAAATGGGGCACACTGAATATATTTCATCACCGCTGAAGAGTTGCAGATCATTTAAGTAATATTAATATTAACATTACAGTTTCTATTTTAAGCACAAACAAGCACATGCCGAGTGCACATAATGATAAATACACACATCCAGAAGTGGTCATGCATATTCATGTCATCCCGCTGGGCATTCATTACTAGTCCTGCTAGAATATGCTGTGTATTTATATGCAGAGGATGAACATGTACAAGTGTGCATATGTGCGAGTGTGTATTTTTGTGTGCATGTACAAATGATACAATCTCGAATCAGTTCAGGTCAGGGTTTAAAACATGCTGTGAAAATACTGCGTTCAAAACAATGCAAAACTTATTAATTATTTTCTAACTGTTCTATTCATTTTTAAATATTTTGAAAATACTGAATTGCTTTCAGCCAAATATGACAACAAACTAAACGTGTTTCTTTCTCTCTAACAGCTTCTACAGCCTTGACTACTCTACACTGCTGAGTAGCATCCAGAAACCCAGATCCAGAAATCCAGAAATGTATTTCTTCAGCCTTGCCTTTCCCACATTACTAGTCATACAGCGTACAGAATATGGATGCTGTGACACATCCACTTTGTTTTAGCTTCTGACAACACAACACTATCTGCTAATCTCAGGAGCTTAAAGCTCCTATAATCAATATTTATAAAATAATCTATCAAATGGTAGTGAAAAACATGAAAGGGGTCTCTCGTAGTGATGTACCTACAGAGAATTATCACTTGAATCTGCAGCTCCCCTCGGCTTTATGGTGAGTTTCCCTCATTGCTTACTGTGTCTAGAAGCTAACCTTTAAGAGGTGTGACAAGTCGTGCAAGACTCGCTGCCTGACGACCTATCCCTAATGCCTGACCTTTACCATCTTGTGAATTTTGTAACTTGGGGGTTACCTTGTAGACATGACCATCGCTTAGCTGTCCGGCCCACAATTTTACAGTTTTGCTTAATTCTCATAGCAACAACTGGAAACAGTTTTTCAGAAAAAAACCCTAAAAACCCACTGCACACAACCTGCTCAGCACCAAACAGCAGACAGACACAGTTAGCAACGAGGTGGTGAGCACTGTGGATAATTTAGCAGTTAAAGAGCCAGACATTTCCCTCAGGAGTTGGTAGAGACCAAAAACAGAGCTAAAAGAGAGTGACTTGCATTCGCCAAGGGGACAGAAATACAACTCTAAATGAACGACAATGTTTCTCTGCAACTGGAGATGTGTAAATAACAGCCCTGTCTCCTATTCATATTATTTATTTATTTATTTATTATATTTTTGGTTACGGTCGCAATTATAAACAATTTTAAACAATTTTAAACAATTTTAAACACATTATACATTTAAATAAAACAAAACCAAAATGCAAGAAATCTGTTTGGTTGAGTAATACAGCATCATGGTTTGACTTAAAATGACAAACGCAACAATACTACTAGGTTTAGGCAATGCTTGGTTGGATTTGGTTGGTTGGATCATGGAAAAACATGATTAAAATAAGTTAAACGCTGACTTTCACAGGGACACATGTGATGTGTCTCATCCAGTAGTGAGCTTAGGCCTTGTTAATGGTCAGATCTTTCTTACTTGTTTTGTCAGATGTGTAAATCAGTCTTTCTGTTCTGTTTCTTTGTTCAATGGTCCTCCGTTATAGTCCCTTTATAGTTACATAAAAAAATGTTGCAGCTTCTCTGACTCATTTCTCACATCACACAACAGAACAACAACAAGGAACAATACTGATAAATAATCATTTTTGGCAACGTGCACATTTCAGCAACAGTGCTTGATGCTGATGTCAGCGGTTGAATCTATCTGGACAGTTTCAGCATGGGACTGCAGTCAACTCTGATAGGCCGGCTTTTGTTGACTCTTTTTTAAACGCTTTCAGTGCCAGGGACTACATTTGACTGTCTTCCTTGCCCCTTCATTCAGTTAGACTGTAGCTGCTGGATAGCTTGGTTCTGTGTCGCATTTATTGTCCACAGGACAGAAAATAAGCAGTCTGTCTTGTGGTGAGATGGTAGGTTGTGTGGCGTCTCTGCGGGCATGAATTTTTACACTTTGAAGAGGCCTTTGTTCGCTGAGAGAGATTGCTGGACCTCTCATGGCTGTGTTGTGAGATCAGCAGGGTAGCATCAGACGACCCACTTGCTTTTCAGCATGATTGTGTGACACCTGCAGACTATTTTGGGTGAGAGTCTCTCTTGAGTGCTCAAGAGTTGTGGTGTCACACAAGCCCGATGTTTTGATGCTGAGTAACTATGGGAGCGGGCCAACAGGACTGTGATGGTGGGCCCACCGCCACTTCATAAAGAAGACTAAATGACTAGATATTGTAACTTCTATAAGCACAGGCGGTGTCCTCCAACCATTTCATTACATATCAATCCACATTTAACTAATAATGCTGACATGATGCTTTGGTATATACTGCACAACAAGCACAATGCAACTGAATTAAAAGACCTGTGTGTAGGATTTAGTGACATCCATTGGTGTGGTGTGGTGGTGCTCATCCCTGCCTTTCCAAAAGTAGTCTTCAGGTAACGTAAAACACAAAAGGCTCTCTAGAGCCAGTGTTTGGTTTGTCCAAACAAAATGGCAGAGCAAAATGGCAGCCCTATGAAGATATGAGGGGCTCGTTCTAAGGTAAGAAAGAAAATTATTTGTAGTTTCAAGTGATTATACACTAATGAAAACATAGTTATGAATATCATATTCCATAGATGCTAATAACAGGGCTGGACCCACCTGTGGGTCCTCCCCGAGAAAAAAATAAAGTTTCAGAGACTTTGTTTTCTCCATTCTGGTGACTTTAAAAGAGTGAACATAATGAAATAATATGTTCACTGCAACAGTATTTTATGTTAAACTAATTTTCATCAGTTTTTATTTGCTCCTGAGTATTTCTGTCTCTTAGTTCTCTCCATTTGTCTCTCCTTCTACTACTACTACTACTACTACTACTACTACGAATAATAATAATACCTTTCATTTGGTGGGGCCTTTCATGACCTCCAAAGACGCCCTGCACAGATAAATAATACTGGAACAGATAAAAACAGCCAAACATGACGAAAACACCAGAGGAGCAAAGATAACAAGAGACACTGAGGCAGAGACGTCTGACAGGGGAATAAAACAGTAATGATGGTGGGGCAAGGACACAGAATGATGCACACTACAGTGAATAGGCCAGTGTGAACAGGTGAGTTTTGAGCTGGGATTTGAATGTGTAAAAGTATCAGACTGTGTGGAGGGAGGAAGTTTCAGAGCCTGGGAGCAGTGCAGCTGAATGCCCTAGCACCCATGGGTGCTGAGGCGCGAGTTGGTTGGACGGTCAGAAGACCAGCTGAGGATGAGCGCAGGGAATGGGCCTCTGTCACTTTACTGAAGGTCCTTTTAGACACAACGCTCTGAAACACATTATTTCTAACGCCTTGCGCCGCGCTGCAACAGCTTCTCGCTGCAACAGCTTCTCGATGCAACAGCTCTTCTCGCTGCATTGAGCAAAGCTCAACTTTGGGCGCTGAAAGCTGTGGCGAACGCAGCTTAAACACAGGCTCAAACTGCGCTGTGTTGCGAGCAAAGACTGCTCTCCTCCACCGGCACAGAGCCCAAAGGTGTTTAACGATATGACTGGGCCAGGCCAGCCCAGCCTGAAGCCGCTTTACCTGTTTTATGGACCAAAAAAAGACATACGTCAGCGACCGGCCCAAAAGGTACGTCGGGCCACCGGGAAAATGTCCAGTATGCCAGATGGCCAGTAGAGTTCTGCCTAATAGATCCCCAAAATCCTACACACTGGTCCTTTAAAGGTCCCCATTGCTATTTATTTGCTTTTGTCTATATCTCATTATGCGCCTGCATTCCTTCATTAAGATGAGTTGATGCATTGCGACTGGTGAGTCACACTGAGGGCCATGTTATAGTTCACTGTCTTGTGCCTGATATTGACTACATTTATTCAGTCACTCATTCTCTCTTTCATTCATTTATCTAACAGCCTTGTTAATTGGAAAAATGTTTGCTTACAGTGTAATATGCAATGGTTCAATTATTCTATTAGACATATCATGAGGTTGCAAAGCCGTGTTTGAAAGGAATTAGACATGAACACAATGACTGTATGAGCATCTGAGTCTGAGCATGAGTAATCCAAGTATTCAATAGGAAACCAAGATAAGGTATGCTCTATATATGCTCAGCTGAACATTATTTATCTACAATGAAACTCTTGATAGTTAGCCTATTTTCCTTTTTCAACGTCATACTGTACCATGACATTTCTAAGATCTATTTTCTGTAAATCAAAATATAAGATATGTAGTTGACCTACTCTATATATGTATCATAGGGCTGTCAGTCAAATATTTAATTGGGATTAATCACAAATTAATCACACATTTTTCAGTTCAGTATGTTCCTTAAAGGGAGATCTGTCAAGTATTTAATACTCCTATCAACATGGGAGTGGGCAAATATGCTGCTTTATTCAAATGTGTGTATATATTTATTATTGCAAATCAATTAACAACACAAAACAATGACAAATATTGTCCAGAAACCCTCACAGGCTCTGCATTTAACATATATATGTTAACATATTTAACATATATTATATAAAAAATACATCCTCAAATCATAACATGGCAAACTGCAGCCAACAGGCAACAACAGCTGTCAGTGTGTCAGTGTGCTGACTTTATTATGACTTGATCCGAACTGCATGTGATTATCATAAAGTGGGCATGTCTGTAAAGGGGAGACTGGTGGGTACCACAGAACCCATTTACATTCATATATCTGGAGGACAGAGGTCAAGGGAGGCCTCTGCCAGTGTTTTTTGGATCATTATTTAGTTCCTTAGGTTTTCCAGTTTCAGATGCCAGTGTCTTCACTCTAGCTTTACAACTGAGCCTGAAAAAACAACAAAAATTGTTAAAGAAATTAGTGGCCTTAAGACACGTTGCGTTAACGCATTATTATCACGTTAACTCTGACAGCCCTAATGTATTCCTATGTACTGTACAGAGCTGCTCTATTGGTATCTCATTTCCCTATACTGTAGTTGTGCATGTGCAGACCAGTGTTTTGTGTGAGGAGAAAGAGGAAAAAGAAAAAGGGGGAAAGGGAGAGTGCATGTGAGAGCAGCATCTCCTGACTATTCATTTGTTATCATCTGTAAGTCCAGTTTAATGAAAGTAGTAGTAATCCTGTGTTTTTACCTGGAGCTAATGCATACCGATTGGCCAAACCCGGAGGTGTCAGACTTCATCCGCTCCTGTCCTGCCGGAGGGGAAATCATCCGGTTTGATAAATGATGAATTCCTGAAGGATCGCCTCCAGTCAGTCAGCAGACAGAAAATAGCTCAGAGCTCACATGACAAATGTTACCCTTCCCACACACTCCATTTGACCCTAGGAAAGATGGACAGCCTGCCTTGTTGTTATTTTTCCTCTATCTTTTTTAAACACGCTCCACTGTCAGTAATGCTAACAATTACCACGTCCACCCACTAAATGGCTACATTTTCCGGGGAC
Organism: Pterois miles; assembly: GCA_947000775.1. Lineage (NCBI taxonomy): Eukaryota > Metazoa > Chordata > Actinopteri > Perciformes > Scorpaenidae > Pterois > Pterois miles. The sequence goes on along the minus strand of CAMQGK010000481.1, from coordinate 5,265,752 downwards.
AGATTTAATTCCTTTAACATACGCGTGAATTGATTGGTAGCTTCAGAATCATTAATTAAAGCACGGGACATTTCCTGGCAAGCGGCACATTGATGGAGGGAAGATCATTAGTGGCCCTTTGGGTCCTTTTAATATACTCTTCCGACAGTGGGCAATTCAGCAGTGACTTGAGTAGGAGGACCCAGCCCGCAAATCAACCTTGTTGACCTGTAATTTGCTGTGGGCTGGATATATCAGCTGCACTAAAAACAAGGAGACACCCTCTGGTGCTCCCCAACTATTGCTTTTATATTTACTGCTTGGAATCATTGTGAAATTGAATCATTGGCCTTTTCTTTACAATTACAATGCATATTTATGAATACAATTAAAAATCTGGAGGAATCCGCATGTAATTGTTAATGTTGAGCAGATGCTTTGGTAGACAGTATTTCAATTTACACTCGCAACATGAACTATAACAAGAACAATGCAACTGAATTAAAGATCATCGTTTCCATTAATTTACTCTTGTCAATATCTCATTATCTGCCTGCATTCCTTCAGTGAGTTGTGTTGGTCTGTTATGACTGGTGAGTCACACTGAGGGCCATGTTAATTCAATAGCAATGATCACCAATCCCGAAATCAGTCGTGTCCTTATTTCCCTACTTGTAAGTATTGGCAGTTTGATAGATCTCATAACTTCAGGGTACCGCATGTAATTAAACGGAGTGAAAAGGACCATAGTGGTGAGGCTTCGCATTTCAAATGACCTCATTTTCAGAGCTCACATTATGGTGCAAACAACAAAAGAAAAAAAAACGTGTGCGGCAGCATCGACCTCACCTTGAGCACATAAAATGACAGGCTAGTAAGATGTCACATTAAAGCGAGTGTCCCCACACATAACACACTGTAAAAGGCTAGTGACCTTTATGAGGAGGAAGTGCTCACACTCCATTGACTATGAACTCAGAGTGATGGAGAAAATGACATGCTTTCTGAGTGCACTATCTTCGGACACACACACACACACACAAAAAATGGAAAAGAAGCGATGAATCAATTGGTTGCTAATTCTGTCTCTTATGTCTTATGTCTCTATGGGGCAGACATTTGGTGGTGGCAGCTCCCTTATCGAAACTGAAGAACAGCAAGATTTCAGGTCACAAATCAAAGCTCTCCACTGCACCTTCAACCAACATTGATTTCCTGGGTCTGTGGATGACCACAGTGTCAGGCCCCTGATTCAACATCAGCATCATCTTTGATAAAAGAGGTGGAGGCTATCTCTTGATCGCCATTGGTGCCACTGGGAGTCCAATGCTGATTTTTAAGTGATTAGCTCACTGAGCGGAGTCTTATTAACCAACCAACCTCTACATACAGTAGCAGTAGGAGGATTTCCACTGATCTTGATACAATTAAAATCAGAATCAAATTATTTAAAGTCCTAAAGAGTACTAATTTATGCTCCAAGAGTAATAACTATTGCAGATTAAAGCTGAATCCTAATCAAGAAAGCACTCCCAGATCCTTCACACGCAATGGATTAGGAAACAAGAAACCAAATATGGTCAAATAAGATGTAAAAAATGCTTTATTATCCATTCTATTCATGTCCACATAATAGATAAAAAGCCTGTGGGCCAGTTTTACATCATGAAGGTATGATTTGCCCTCAATCATTTTTTCGTCCAGCTCAAATGATTTCTGTAAAACCTGGTTTTTGTCCATGGCTTTGAAACATTCACAGGTGAAGCCAGAACAGGTCACTCGGGCTTTCGGGCCCATTTTGTCTAAAACAAAAGAGCCACTTTGTCTTTTGAAGCCAAATTAATCACCAGTTAAAAGCGTTGTGAAATATTTGAGATCAGCTTCAGTGGTTATTTGTTCTTATCACCATCGACTGCCCCTGACAGGCGGTTTTGATCCCAGAAACTGATTCAAAATGTGGACACAAGGACTGAAATGTTGAGGCACAAATTGTACTAATTAATACGATGCCATTTTTTTTGCCTTTTCAATAAGGATGAAACGCTTACTATTGATCCTACCAAGAAACGAGGAGGCTTGCACCCATTTAGTGTTTTACAGCCCGGCCAGTGTCCGGTATTATTTGGTAACTTGCTGAACACCTTAATAAAATGTGCAGTAAGGAGTTTTCTCCCTCAAGGAGGATGTAAACGGATGGGGTGCTCTGCTAGAGTGGATTTGGGGGAGCCAGCCGAGGCTGACTAATCAGAGGGTGCTTGGGAGAGCATTAAGACAGACGTGTGGAGGGGAAATGTGACACCTGGAAATTACACAATGTAATGGAATCAGCCAAGTGGTAAATGTAGCTTTTAAATAGGTTTTGTGTTCTCCATTAACTTGCCAGACACTGATTGGTCCTGACAGCAAGGGAAAGTGACGGTCAGCATGTTGCCCCCTCCCTCCAGTACAGCCTCGACACACATACACTACAGTGTACATGGACACACACACACACACACTCCTCACTGTGGGACACAAAGTTCTCGGTAGTTTAGTGGCGGCTTCTGGAGCCAAATGAAAGTCTGGCTGGAGCTGGATTCAGGTGATCACGGCACGGTGGCTGCAGTCACGCTCAATTGCATCATTTTGTAGTTATAGCTGTGCATGACCAAATCACATTGATCTCCACTTTTCCAGTCCTGTTTACAGCAATCTTTTTGCATTAAAATAACAACTGTTTAAACAGGCAGCACTGATTTAAAATACATTAAAGTAATTTTTAAATAAATAATTCTAATACTACAGGAAAGGAGATGATTCATGCTTGTTTTGTAAGTATTCAGTTTACATATTACATTCCTCAGGCAAAGGAGCAATGCTTATCTGTGTTGCATGGCTCTAATTTCTTAGTAAGTGGATTTGATTATTATTGTATTAGTGAGATAGGCTTAACAGGCTCCTCAGTTTGATCACATTTCATAGCTAGAACGTAGAGGAATGATATGACATCCTAGTATAGCGTTTGGTCTTCTCATTGAGTTACTATTTCGAAACGAATTGTGAACTGTAATGATACCACAGTTATTGTTGTGACGACCCCTCCACTCCACTATGTGTCCTTTTGCTGGTTCTTTTTTGTTTTACAGGGTGGAGGGTCGTCAGTCTGATGAGCCACACCTAGGCTCGGTGTGGTGGGGATATAAAAGCTCCCTCCCTTCCCACAAACCGCATCTCTTCCTTAGCTGGCACAGCTTTGATTGTGGCAGACATTTTCACAGTTATTTATTGCTAATTTGATGAATAATTTACCAATTTATAACTCGTCCGGTCTCCCGTTTTTGTTGCAGCCTTTGAATCAGGTTGCATCGTGGATATTTTACCCCACGATTGAGTGACTATAAAAGAAGTGAATGTAGTCACTGTGACATCACCCACTGGTTTGTGGTTTGCCGTTTTGAAACCTCGAGTCTGTCATATTGGCCATCACCATCTTGGTTATATGCAACCACAAATGACACAAGAGGGTGGAGCTACGTGCAGCCAATCACTGAATAAGACAATATTAGGCAACCAAAAAAGGTTATAATTAACTCTCATGAACTGAAAACACACTGTGAAAGGGGACAAAGCAACGTCAGCAACCAGTCAATCACAACAAAGCCACACCCTAAAGCACCCCCTGCTTTATGGTCTATCTGACGCTAAACGGGACCATAATTTACTAAATTAACATCGTGTTGTATTGAAGAAGACCTGAAACTAGTGATTGAGACCATAAACTCATGTTTACAATGTTTACTGAGGTAATAAATCAAGTGCGAATTACAGTCATTTTCTTATATGATCGGACTTAATTTAGCAACCAGAGGAGTCGCCCCCTGCTGGCTACTAGAAAGAATGAAAGTTTAAGGTACTTCAGTACTGGCTTCACTTTCAGACCCTGGATTTGCCCTGTTGTGAATGACATTTGAGAGCCCACATTTCTACGTGTTGTCAACGTCTGTAGTGCACCAGTGACTTAGCTATATATTGCCAACATGCGTGGACAAATTTGTGCCTCGCTTCGAAGGATATGTAAGCACAGTTCTAACAGTGGCATGGTTACATACATTGAAAACAAAACATCTTTTCACCTTTCGTTAACAGTTAGCTACTGTAGGTATAGACTGAGAAAAAATAATCTAATTCACAAAAGCTAGCTCAAAGCTACTAACACACTATGTGTCAATATGGCGACTTTGATGATTCAGCTTATCCATTTACAACACAGTTATTTCAAGTTTGTATACCACTTGGAAAATGGTAGCAAGTTAGGTTAATTAGCTTCTTGGAAATTGGAGGCCTAGCTTTCTAACGTTAATGCTGATTAGAGGTAACCTTCAACTGTTAGCTGTGGCTCTTTCATGGGTCCAGTTTTGATGATGGCAAATAACTGTCAGGAGAGCAGTTATTTTACAGCAATGAGTAGTCCTTTAACTTCAGCTCTCTGTACGTTACCCTGTGATTCTACGTCACAAATCAATTACACAACCCCTAACAAGACAGAGACTATACCGGGGACCCCCTCATATATGTCCCTTGGAATAATTTGACGTATAACCTATTTTTTACACATAATGAAGAACAAGAGAAGCATACTACATAGATATTAGACATGTATTAAACATATTTTCAGATGATAGATTAGTTTGATTAGGACAAATATATGAACTAATATGCTATTATATTTAAATATTTGTTGAACTATGAAGCCTTTTGTAAAAACAGATATATCATGGTGATTTAAATAAATGAATCTGGTATTTTTTCACGACCTCCCACGGACCTCTCGGGAACCCAGACCCTGCTGGTATTTACATTTTTTAAGTACACAAGTCGGAACATGGAGGATATGTATAAATATAGACTGATGATTTTAATAGATGCATGCTTTACTTAGAAACTGAAACTTCTACTTTGAATCACAGCTGTTAAATCTTACGATATAAACTCACTTCACAGTCTACCCAAGCAGGCAGTAATACACTTCGCATGTAAAGCACCATGTAACACATTACACATACTTGGGTATTTTCCCGAGTTTCCATGTCCATATTATGCATAGCTGTCAGTGTGAGTTGGGGCAGCGAGTGCTGTTTGCCCTGCCTTTGCTCAGAGCTCTTACATGTTCACCAACATGTGGGAGTATGAACTGACTCAAGGGGGCCCACACAGTGCCATGAAGCTCATAAGCCTCAGCCTTCACATGAACCCTGCAGTCCTTTCAATGCAAATGAGAGAGGAAAAGAGAGGAGGGCTTAGTTGGGTATGTTCAGTATCTGCCTCCCTGCTTTTGCATTTCAAATGAATAAATGATAAAAGCCCACTTTTTAGTCAGTCGGTGACTGTCCTCTCTCTCTCTCCCTTTTCATTTACTGAGCTCCCACACTCTCTCCACCCCTCATCCCATCCTTCCTCTCATTCTGAGTTCACTGTGACTTTCCCTTAACTGCATGGTTATTCTCCCTCTTTTGAATCTAAAGTTGCGTATGCATAACATCTGAAGCTCATATTAAACGGCTAATTTGACCAGTCGTTGGAATCGTTATTCTGGCAATTAACTGCATTTACTTGAGGGCCCCTGAGGTTTACAACTACCCATAAAAGAAAAAAAAAAACATTAAAATGCTGAGAGTAGCTTCTCAGCGAAGCCAACAATCAGTGGAGCCATTCTTGGAAATGTTGGTTTTTACTTTGGATCCCTAGCAACAAACAGAAACCACAGTCTCTACCTCTGTTTCCACCTGCACTTAAGCCTTAGCAGCTGCTGTTAAATGTTATAGATGGTGTCCATCAAATAATGGGCCATTACTGCTCCTCTTTCTCAAGAACACTGGAGGCCTGTAAAGCTAGAACAGTGGGAGAGTATGACTGAAATACCCTACCTCCTATGCCCTACCTCTTGGGATGTGGGGGTGGAAAAGAGTATGATGAAGTCAAACACTGCTACTCTAGGCACTGAACTCTATATGATCAGGAGCGAGAGAAATACTTTTTAAAAGAGTACCAAACCCTTATTTGTAGACTGCCACAAATGAATTTTAGAGTTGAAATATCTCATTATTCATAACTTGTAGTGTCAGTCGGAAGGTTTAATTTCAGTGCGATACTGCAGTTCCATGTAATTAGTACACAGTAGAGTAAGGAAACTCAGTAATGTCAGTCAGCAATCCCAGCTAGCTAATGTGGTACATTTTGGGGGTTGACCAGTTCTCTATCAGGGCTACCAAGTTTTTGATTTTGTTTGGAGTGAGATTTGGTACCAGCGAAGTCATTGGATTTCATGAGTAGGCCTTCGGGGTCATCACTCCTCAACCCCGGGGAACTTTTTTTTAAAGTTCAGCAGCCAAATTCAAAATTTCAAAGCATATGTAGATGGAAAACCAAGTCAATAATCACGGTCAATGATGAATATGTATGGTTGATCAGCATAATTGCCAACTTTCAAGACATCATTGCTTAGATTATGCTGATTAATCATCTGACTCACTTAAAAAGAGAGGAAGCATCCATAAAATGCAGCATCCTGCTAAATGGGCATCAGGAGAAAATTGTCAATCAGCAAAGGTCTTTGTTTTCAGTCACAAGTATCTGTATGCTAAGTGGCTGTATTCTGTTTGGTGGTTTATGACGCTTGTCCGTCATTTCTATTTGACAAAGTCTGTTTCGTGAGATGGATTCCTGAGATGGCACATCGCTGCGTAGACAGAAAATTAATTTGCCAACACCAATTAGTTTGATAATTATGTGCAATTTAGTTAATTGTTGTGACAATCAATAATTTTACCCACAATTTTTCAAAGAGCAGCTTTGACATTAATGCCTTCTTAGCAGAATAAATGCAGAAGCTCTGTCTGCCTGTCTCTGTCGCATTATACTGAAGACCTTTCTTTTACACTAGTGACTCTTTTTACAGCCATCTGATGGCAGCAGGCATCTGCAGTTTCTAAGCAGAGTGATGTTTCACACTGTCAATAATAACACTGACAATAATAATTTTATATGTAGAGGACATTTAATGCAGAGATACAGCCCAAAGTGCTAAACAAAACAAGATCAAGCCAAAACGCACAATAGATCCGCCGGTTAAATTTTCTGCAACCTGCAACACTGTTGTAAAATAACCACAGAACCCCTCTGTGTTTATGTGCACGCTTTGATTAATTAATCTAAACAGTTTCTTCTGCACAACGATAGTTGTATTTCCCAAACTGTCTTATACCTCGAATAATGATGCGCTCTTTTTGATCCCACCTCGTGCCCAGGTGCTCCACAGGTACGCAAAGGGAGCCCGGCCACAAAAAGGGTGTTAGGCATGCTCCCGACACACCTGGCAAGGCGCACTTGAACGTTACGTGGCCGCACCGTTCGGTTCACAAGCTCACGGTGTTCTCCTGAGCGCACAGAGCAGTAGTCATGGACTTGTGGAGATATAACGCTGTGTGCAGAGAAAGTACTGACAGCTGCTGATTCTGAGGACAAACAGGATGGACAGCTGAACAATGAAGCATCATTCAGAGCCCAACATGTTGAGATGTTAAGTGGGAATCTGCCTGCTGTTTTCTTTTCAGTTTTTCAGTTTTGGCTGAGTCAGTAGCAGATGAGCTTGTTAAAGGTGTGTCTTGCTAATGTTGGCTACTGATAAGTCTACAGTACGTTCAGGAATCACATGGTTTCGCTTGTCCACCGAGACTGGAGGGAAATAACAGGATGAACAAGAGTTGCTGGTGAGCTCTGAAATCAAAGGCTGACACACTCACACATAGTCGCAGAGTATGTTGCTACACTTTACAGTCCTGCTGCCAAATTCATACAAATAACACGAGGCTAAAATTCACCACACATTCTGTCTGAATACACCTTTAGGGTACTATGGGTAGCAGCAGTAAGACGCACTGAAGGCAGTGGGCCCGAAGGGGGAGGGGTTTATAGATGCGACTGGGTCAGCCCAGTGTCAGTTAAAAAACAAAAAACAATCGGCCCTATCCTATGATCTATCTTGGCTACCTATCCTATGAGCTGGTCAGACAAAAGATAGTTGTGTCAGCCCAAAAGGCAGGTCAGTCCTGGGAAAATGCCTGGTGTGCCAAATGGCCGGTCCAACCCCTGTTAGAAGAAGAAGAAGAAGAAGAAGAAGAAGAAGAAGAAGACATTCCTTTATTAGGAAATTCAATGTTTACACTCTGTTGTTAACTTATACACAGTACATGCAGACCCGAACACACACATGCACAAACAGGACCCATATACATGCA
>CAMQGK010000481.1:1902500-1945000 GCA_947000775.1 Pterois miles | reverse complement strand
CCCAAAAATGATCACATTTTTTAAAGTGGAACGACATCGATGCTGACTTAACTTAACCAGCTGCACTTACTGATGACATGCAACACCATCATCATGTGTGCTCCGTCCAAATGGCTGTGTGACTACCAAAACTGATTAGACTGAGACAGACCTTTAATATGGTCATATGGTCAGTACAATAATTTAGCTGTGCAACAATCTGGTTTACTCATTCACATTGCATTTATTTATAATGCACAATTAAACGAATATTCTTATTTATTTATATTATTCTTGCATTTTTACACTCAATCATAGATCCTATTTTTCAGCATTAGTGTTTGCACTATATACTGTGGCATACATAATTTATACAGTATATTTCTTATTTTATGTATTGTTGTTGCATTGTAGTCTAAATATTGTCACTAAAACTGCATTTATACTGTAAATTCAATAAATATTCTTATTAATTTCTTATACATAGCATTGTAACATTTATACTAAATGGACATAAAAGATCTCACTTCTCAGTATTTTGTATTTATGTATTTTCACTGTGGGTATTTGTTATAGATTGCATGTCTTAATACAAATATTTGTACATATTTCTTGTATTCTCATTTTCTTTCCAATTTATTTTAGAACTGATTTATATTTATTTACATACTGTAGACTGTGTTTTTATTGTTGCATTAGCACATACTCCTTTATTTCTATTCCACCCCAGGATCAATAAAGTTTTCTAATTCTGATATTTATTTGTATTTTCCTTGCCAGAGAGAAGAGGGCGGGGGTAGACCTCTGCTGGACACCAGCAGGAACTGCATAATTAGTCGGTTAGCTGGTTTAAAACCTATGCCAAATCAAATATGTGGATCATAAAACCAGATCTCAGATCAGGTGATCTGTTGCAGTGACCCCTAACAGAAGCAGCTGAAAGATGAAAAATCATGCAACTAATCATTTAATCCAAAATGCCCATCAGATTCTTCAAATCCAGGTCAAATTGATCACTATATGCGGATAATCCATTGGCGCCTTGTGCTCTTTACGGATGAGAGCCCTCCATGTTATAAACACAGGTATTTTTGTTGTTCATTTCTCAAGCTGATTACCTTCTAATGGCATTTATATATTTATTACATGAATATAAAGTAATGAAATAAAGGGTGTGTGTGTGTGTGTGTGTGTGTGTGTGTGTGTGTGTGTGTGTGTGTGTGTGTGTGTGCTCACAGATTTCACGGTCTGTTTGATGTAGTCCTTTTTGTTGGTCAGGTCCTGGTCTGGGTAGGTGTCAAACACCTAAATCACACACAAGACAAAATAAGTGATTAATTTATTTTTAATACATTTCATAAGAATATGCAATATAATAACATAACATCTGGACAGTGTGAGTATCCGAGTCTTGCATGTGTAAAGAGGAGGAAGCTCTTTACCTTCTGGCAGATCTGTTTCATGGTCATCTCCTCCAGGTTGGCCTCCTTCAGCAGACTCTGCACCGTCTCTTTCAGCTGCTCATTAGTCGGCGCTTTCTTGATCATCTTGATGAGCGGCTCATCATCGTCTGAACTCTCCTCTGCTGCATGTCAAAAAAAAAAAAAAAAGAGAGAAAAATGAGGGCATGCTCCTCGAACTCCAGTCTGGAGCTCATCCATCTCAAAAGATATCACATCTGTCTATCTCAGGTTTAACAGAGACATGTAGATTTACACCTACAGCTTATCTAGCTTTCCAACGGATGTGATGTACACATGATGCATGCTCGCCAGTGCCTTTACTCTCTTCAATTCAGGGCTAACAGTGCGCAAATATAGCTAATCAGTTAGAAATGGAGTCCGCTAACCCCAACAAACGACCAGCCCCCATCACAACTGCAGTGATTTTCAAAAATCATCGACTGGTTCCCACTGATTATTGAATAGTATTTATGCTTGGAATGCACATCCGTAAGTTAAGCCCATCTTGCAAAATGGGAATGTTACTAATGTGGGAGGAAAACTAATGTTGTGGGAGTAAGTGTGTACGTAGGAAGTGAGTGGTGAAGCACAACAGTGTGAATGTTTGAGAAAACAGATGAGCAACAGAGCAGAAGAGAGTTAGTTCAGCTCTGAGAAGATCAACTGAATGTTCAGTGGAAGCTGCAGTTTTCCCTGCTGCTGACTGGAGTTATGGGGGTCAAATCAACTCCAGCCCAGGAGACCAAAACTACGAGGTCTCCCCTGTTCCTTCTAACCACGGTCGGTCAGCAGGAAATGCTAACACGAGGGTCAACATCGATTCATGAAGGGATCGTAAGCTAACGTTATTGCCAAGCAGGTGAAATATACAGTGATAGTGTGCACTTAGCAAGCTAATGCTGCTAACATTAAATAAATATGATTAATATACAGTGATAGTGTGCACTTAGCAAGCTAATGCTGCTAACATTAAATAAATATGATTAATATACAGTGATAGTGTGCACTTAGCAGGCTAATGCTGCCAACATTAAATAAATATGATTACCGGTAATATACAGTGATAGTGTGCACTTAGCAGGCTAATGCTGCTAACATTAAACAAATATGATGCCTGTTGATCAGGTTCAGTCTTGTGTGTTTCGCCTCAACAGGATGCTGTCGTTGACTTAACGCCCACGGGTGTCACTGTTAACTTTCTGATACATAGTCCCTTTAACATTTCGAATGCAGGACTTTTACTTGGAGAGCATTTTTACATTTCATTTAGTCCTGCATTCAAAGCGTAACTTACCGTATTTTCCGGACTACAAGGCGCACTTAAAATCCTTTAATATTCTCAAAAAACCAGTGCGCCTTATAACCCAGTGTGGCTCATATATGAATCCTGACTGTGCTTACTGCCCTCCTCGAACTATTTTATGTGGTACAGGGCTCAAAAAGCGTTGGATGACAGAAGGCAAACACACCAAGACAGGGAGGCAACGCCGGGCGAGTTACTCCATAATCTGCCAATGGATCACGAAGGCAGGAATCATCACTGAACAGCTAAGTAACAGCAACCAGACTGACTCAGATAATGAGGAGACGGATTCGGGCGTGCTTGATGCTGAAGTCGCCCAACTGTTTAACTCAGACACTGATGACGGATTTGATGGATTTGTGGACGAGGAATGAACTGAAAAAACCTGAAAGTAAGTGTATTGTTTTGTAGTTCTTGTGTTCCAAGTGAAAAATATTGAGAGTTATTGAAGTTAAGTTGTTAAATTAATAGAATAAAGTTTGACTGACCGTCTTGTTTCGCTTAATGCGTCTTATAATGCGCTGCGCCTTATATATGGAAAAAAAACAGCAATATTGATAGTTATTGATAGTGCGCCTTATAATCTGGTGTACCTTGTGGTCCGGAAAATATGGTAAGTAAAAGTAATACCACAGTGTGCTATTACCAGTTCATGTTGTTCTCCTTCTCCTCTCTATCGTGGTACAAATGGGAGGACACATCAAGGAGGAACTCTTGTTCACGCCACCAGTTTCTCCATGTTTACTTTCTAGCCCATTAGCTGCTTCCTGTTTGGTGCTGGAGAGAGCGCACCTATTGGCTGCTGACAATATTTGCATTATTGAACTTATGATAATATTAAACTTGTTACTTGATTTTATCGGAATGTCAAGAAAAGAAAAGACTGAGTTTTATGATCACCTTGCACTAAAACAAGACTACAGGAGTGCACAGCAACACTAACAAAACTATGATTTCATTTTGACATTTAAAATATGTCTGCGACAGTGAAATCATTTGGTGTAAGGTCAGCCTTATTATCATTAAAAAATGAAAGTGATGGGTAATAATAGACATTGAGGGAATTCTTAAAACAGACTGTCAAAATACAGACAACAAAATCTAACGCAACCGCTGCTGCACACAGATTTTGCTCCAGAGACTTGTTTGTGCATTAAATGAGTAAATAGACTAGTATTTTCCATTTTATGTCAGACAAATCTATTGTTTTCCTACAATGACTGTCACTCACTTTTCCAAAATAACCTTTGCCAAATTTGTTTTTGTTTTTTCTAAACAGTTGTTTTGTCACAAAGTCCATATATAAACAGTTGTCTTAAAATACTTAAACTACACTGCTCAAATAAATGAAGGGAACACTAAAATAACACATCGATCAATGTAAATCAAAATGATTATCTCATGGAGGTCTGGATTTGGAGTCATACTCAAAATAAAAGCGGAAAATCACATTACAGGCTGATCCAACTTGAGTGGAAATTCCTCAAGACAAATCAAAATGTGTGTGGCCTCCACGTGATGGTACGACCTCCCTACAACGCCTGGCCTGCTCCTGATGATGTTCTCCTGAGGGATCTCCTCCCAGACCTGGATTAAAACATCAGTCAACTCCTGGACAGTCTGCGGTGCAACGTGGTGTTGGTGGATGGAACGAGACATGATGTCCCAGACGTGCCTGATTGGATTCAGGTCTGGGGAACGGGGAGGCCGGTCCATGGCATCAGCGCCTTCATCATGCAGGAACTGGCTGACACACTTCAGCCACATGAGGCCTAGCATTGTCACGCATCAGAAGGAACCCAGGGCCCACTGCATCAGCATATGGTCTCAAAATGGGTCTGAGGATCTCATCCTGGTACCTAATGGCAGTCAGGGTACCTCTGGCTAGCACATGGAGGGCTCTCATCCGTAAAGAGCACAAGGCGCCAATGGCGAATCTGCCAATCTTTGTGTTCTCTGGCAAATGCCAATTGCCCTGCAAGGTGTTGGGAAGTAAGCACAAGCCCCAATAGTAGACATCGGGCCCTCATACCACCCTCATGAAGACTGTTTCTGGCAGTTTGACATGATTGATTCACAATCAGTGTTGCTTCCTAGCTGGACAGGTTGATTTCACACAAGTGTGACTGACTTGGAGTTACATTGTGTTGTTTAAGGGTTCCCTTTATTTTTTTGGGCAGTGTATCTGTGCAGCCCTGACTAGCATGACCTCACCTGTGTTTGCATTGTTTTTGCTGTTGCTGCTACTGTCAGCCTTCTTGGTTTTGGCGGCAGGTTTGCCTGAAGCCGATTTCTTCTTTTTGGGCTGTAAAACAAAACACAAACAAACATCACAAGATTTCTGAGACACAAAATTCAAAAAGCTTTAAAGAAGAAAAAAAGATGATGGCGAAAACTCAGTCATAAGTAAATACAACTATAAATAAGGCTTTTGGCTTTTTCAATTAAATTCTCTGCTATTGTGAGCATTTTTAGACCATTTTAAAATGTTTTTTATTTTAAATTGCATTTGCTTTGAGTTTTACCTTCTTGTCAGCTTCACTGTCGGCGTCAGATTCGGACTCATCTGAAACTTCTTTCTTCGCCCTCTTTTTAGGAGGACCCGTCTTCTTCGCTGGTGTCCTCTGTCTTTTCCCTGGTGCAGATTTCGTGGAAGCCGGCTTCCCTCTGCCTGACTTAGATTTGGGAGACTGGGACAAAATGTGTGGATTAATGTAAAAACTGAACTGATTGATAATGTGAAGACAAACAGCTCATTACACTGTATCCATTTTTCTATGAGCGTGTCCCCGTTTTTGTTTTGGGTGGCGTGATGCAGTCCTATGATGCAGTGATGCTGATCAACATGGAAGTAAATAACACTGTATTTAAAATACTTATAACATCCAGAGTGCAACCATATATTTTCAGTGGTCACACCGGTGTGCCTGAGTCAGTCAGTCTGTCTATAATGTTACAGAGGAAGAGCAGGCTGTAGGGAGCAGTTTGACAACCATTAAACATACTTTACAATTTAAAAATTAAGAGAACTAGCGATTACGGTGACGATTAACGGTCTCGGGCCGTGAATGGCAGCAGACCAGCATCACCAGCGGAGGTAACCGCTCCAACACCTATCTCCCCATACCCCAAACAAGTATGAGTGTGTGTGTCTAAGACATTACTGTACATTACTAACATGAAGAATATGAAGTGTGATAATAAAAATAATGATGAATGTACAGTATATCTTATTTTTTACACTAACACTCCAGAAACTGTTTACCTGATGTCTCAGATCACTAAGTGGTGAGACTCTGAGTTTAGACAACCAGCCTGATTAAAAAGAAAAACAACCAGGGCTTCATAACACCCTGACCAAGTGTAGTGTTTGAGTCAAATGCTTCATCTTTCCAGAGAAATTATGAACTCATGAAGAGTCCAAACAATCCAATTATATCATTACGATGTGCATGAATTAATGTGTTATGCTTTGCCAACATGTGTTCTAATAACATGTTGCTGACATAACAAATTCAACCAAAGTAATTTAAAATAATTCATAATAATTATTAAAACCATCCTTTTATTGTTAATCACTTGCTACATAAATATTTTTATATGCGTATATTATACACATATTATAAATGATCTTAAACAGAAAGTTAGGTTCACACTAATGCCTCAGTTAATCTTATATTTGATATGCTGTATATTTTAATCTAGTTGAAGTGTATTACAGCGTTTTAATGTTGATTGTGAACTATATATTAATTGACTCATTTTATTACATTTGAACATATTGAACATATAGACTTACTTTCATGATAATCAACCGTTTTCATGTTATGTTGGTAACTTTTATCTCATCAGCGCTGCAGTCTCACAGACTCACTCACCAGCATGTCTGTTTCATGTTTCAAAAGAAGTTTAACTGTTGGTGAAGTTTAACTGTTAGTTGTCAGATGGGAGAAGAATGCCGTTTTCCACCAATTAAACACTTGCACCCCTTTCTCAACATAATAAGTAGTAGTCACAGCTAGTTCTGGCGGCTCTTTGTCTCTTGGAGCTGTGTCCCTCTGCTTTGCCCCCTCCTTGGGCCGGGGAAGGGGGGGAATGATATCTAGCTTCACTCTAGCTCTAAAACTACATCTGCTATAACCTCTGACAAAACATAGTTGGTCAGGATTGCCCACAATCGATCCATTGATCGACAAATCAATTTATCAGCATTTCAGCTAAATAGTGGTTTTTTGGGTTTTTTTGGAGATTTATTAGAAGAAGGTCCCACTTCCTAACCTAGACAAGCTCACCTCATCATCTTCCTCCTCATCCTCTTCTTCATTTGCAGACTCCTCTGACTGGTCAGACTGGTCTTCCTCTTTCTCTGACCGTTTGTCCTCAGTATCTGATCCCTCAGCCTCAGCTGAAGCCCCCGCCTTCTCATCTTCCTCATCATCGTCGTCGTCGCTGCTGGAGTCCATGACGATGGCTTTGGACTTACTTCCTGTTTTGGATTTCTTGGGGCTGGACGACGAGCTCCTGGGTTTGGGTTTGCTCTTCTTCTTGGTGTTGGCCTTTGAGTCGTCGCCTGACAGCTTCTTCTTTGATTTCCTCTTCTTCTTCATGGGCAGACGCTGCAAAACGGCAAACAGCATAAATGCAGATGCTACTTTCAGAAGTAGTGGACACCTCAAGGTCTAACATTTCTGTCTTTAAACTTTCCTAATGGATAAATAATGAAGCAGGAGTTTATGACTGATTTACATTTTAATCTCAAATCAATTTCAAGTGAACACACAAGTCTATTTGTTCACTAATTTAAGAGAATTACCATATTTTCCGGACCATAAGACGCACCGGATTATAAGTGAAACAAAACGGTCAGATAAGTCAAACATGATTTTTTTAATTTAACAACTCAATAACTCAACATTTTTAAGTTGGAACTCACAATACACTTACTTTCATTTTTTACAGTTCATTCCTCGTCCACAAATCCATCAAACTTTTTCCTTTCTTTTTCTTTCTAAATCCTTCATCAGTGTCCGAGTTAAACAGTTGGGCGACTTCTGTATCAAGCACGCCCGAAATCATTTCATCATTATCCAAGTCAGTCTGGTTGCTGTTACTTAGCTGTTCAGTGATGATTCCTGCCTTCATGATCCATTGGCAGATAGTGGAGTAACTCCCCCCCCCTTTCCTCCAATTCGTTGTCCTCCCTGTCTGTGTGTTCATGTCCAGCGCTACCGCTGCTGCCTTGAGTAGAATAGAAACTGTAGAGAAGCTTCTACCTGCTGCTCTCTGCTGAATCAACCAACTATTGAAAAACTGTGGCCATCTCGCTTTGTTCCCTCAGAAACTCTGGTTGGTCTTCTTTACGTGTCGCAGGTCATCTTCTTGCTTCCTCCACTTCGTACCATTGATTCATTAATATTAAAGTCTCTCGCCGCTGCTCTATTCCCATGTTCTGCTGCGTGACTGATGCGCCTTATAGTCCGGACAATATAGTAATTCAACCATTTTTAAAATAATAGGAAAAACCAGTGATCATTGTACTCAGCGTCTGGGTTCTTATTTATCAAACTCCTACGATAACACTTTAAAATACTGAAAAGGGCCCACGGAGCTCCTCCTTACAGTGACGTTTAAGAGTAATCTTTAAACCAAGTTCACACTACAAGACTAAAGTCGCCAGATCCCTGTGCCGTTCCCACTACACAATTTGCTGACTTGTACTTGGGACTCTTGAAGTTGTTGTGGTTTTCACACTATATGACTGCCCAGAGAGAGGAGGTCAAACTACAAGATCTGTCACCAGGAGGATCTCCAATGAGGTCTCCAAACTACATTTTGCCACAAAAACACAAGCAAAAAAATATGGTAAATGACAGGACACCATTAGTGAGACACATGGCATGACTTTGTTCTGTGTTGTAAATGCAACACTTACATTAAGTTCCTATGGCTACAGATCACCCCTCCTCCCCCAGGTTTCCCCTCGACTGTCCTGTGATCTCATTGGCTGCATCTCAGGCTGTAATCCCTGATGGATCCCTATATTTAGCAGGTTAGATATCGGAAATGTGGCGGCGAGGCTTCGGCGAGGCTGCAGCTCACGTCTTTGAGCAGTTCACACATGAATCTCAAGCGCTAATGTGTGAGCGGCAAGCAAATGCCGATTTGCCTCAGATCTGGGGCTTTTGTCGTGGAGCTCCAACAACTGCAGGGGAGCGGAAAATCAGGGCTAAAGTTGTGTAGTGTGAACTGGGCATAAGGGGGCAGACAGACAAAAGACTAAACTAAAACTGCTGTGTGTTGAAACGCTGATTCACTGACAGTAAAACGATGATGGATTAGAGCTACCAATCTCACTGCTCACCTTCCCGCTGTTTTTCGGTGCGATGAGGAAAGTCAGGATCCTGTCGACCAGATCTGAGTGGGTTCCTTTCTTTTCCAAATCCAAAACACTACAGACAACCTTCAGTTTGGTGTTGGTAAAATTTGAATTCCTGCATTCAAAAACAAAGAAAAGACGGTGCTTATCAGTTTGAGTCTTTTCACCTCTGCAATCATATGCCATTTACCATCTTTATCTTTGGGAACAAGAAAGCTAAAATCACTTCTCCACATGAAGAGGAAAAGTGTCTCTGCCCAGAAACTTACTTGAGAAGTTTTTCTCGTTTTTTGGTGTACTGTTCGCTCTCTGCGTCAAAAGGAAAGCCATTGAACAGACGCAAGTTCTTCTTTAATGTGGCAAGCTGTGGAAAAACAAAGTTGATGTCATAAAAGTTCTTCTCTGCTTCACTGCAAATGTGTATTTTTGTAGTAATTTTGTTTACAACAGAGGTAATAACTCAACTCTGATTTCACCAAAAGTAATAAAGACTAGAGTAATAACCTGCCAATCTGAACTACAGCACACATTTTTCCCCACTGTGCATTCATGTCAGCTTTTGACCTCAGTAATAAATTATACTGTATAATAAATAAGAAAATAACAGACTCGACCACTAAACTTCGCTCCTGCTGACAACCTGTCTCCATGTTGGTTCATCTTAAATCATCCAGATGTTTGTACCTTTCCTGGTCTGTCGAACAAAATGGCGTGCAAAGGTTTAAGGTCAGCCGGCTTCATCTTGGTGATCTGGAGACCGGTGCGTGGAATGTCTCCTAATTTATCGCCGCTACCTGAAAAAATATGGGAATTAAACAAGTCGGCAGTTTTCATTCATATGGGCACATCCCTGCAAAGGTCAGCTTTCAATTACAAATATTCATATCTGGCTATTAAAGTTTAAAAAGACACAAAAATCAAAGTTTTGTCAACATAGTTAAATATTTACCATCTCCAATCTTGAGCTTCTCCTTTTGCTTTGGTGCCTGAAAATCGAGCCTCTCGACTGTTTTCTTTGCCCGCTTGCCCTCAATGATTTCACCTGTAGCTGCAACAACAGAAAGACAAAACAATAAGAGGATAATCTCATAAACTCATAAACAATACTGAATTAAAGCATATGGTCAAAATGTGTTGAGTCCTGCTACAAAGCTCTGTATAAATTGAGCATGAGCTGCAGTTCAAGATTTACTAACAGCCTAATGATGGAGCACTGCATTTACATTACATTTTTTTTATTTGTTATATTTATGCATCTTTAATTGACAATAGGTCAGAATTTGAGTGCATTAACTATTACTGTGAGAATTATGGCCAATGAGCCACTGTTGAATGCATTTCTGTTTTCCCTGTTATACTGAAAACATACTGACCTGTGACCCCACAACTGAGGTCCATACCAAACTGTAAATTTTGTGCATAGTTCCAACCCTACTATGCATGCTCTCAATTACTCAGTTAGCTATATGCCATTTTCATTTAGAAAAAAATGTATAAATGTTACTCATCTTGACTGAACAGTGAAAAAGCCAGTAAACCATAGATATAAAAACAATCTTTTATAACTGTGTAGTCACTTCTCTCCCATATTTGCGATGGTATTTCTAGCCATCCGTAAAGAGATGCATTTCCTTGCCTTAAACACTCAGGGGCTGTAATGTATATAATATATACATTTTTGCACACAAAACTGTATGGAAATGAGGTGCAAAGCCTCAGTTACACTTTCTGCAAGGACGGTCGCACTGACATGAGGACATGCAATCATGACGAAGAAACGTTTGGATCTTTTATACTCAGTACGGGTTTCTCCTCACAGAAAACCAACACTCTCAAACCTCATCAAAACTTCTCCATTTTCTACGACCATCAGCGTCCGGAGAGTTGGAAAAATTTGGATGTGCACATGGAGGCCTGAGAAGGGCTGTGTCTGATGATGTGCCGCCACCTTGGCCATGCAGAC
Source organism: Pterois miles (assembly GCA_947000775.1). Lineage (NCBI taxonomy): Eukaryota > Metazoa > Chordata > Actinopteri > Perciformes > Scorpaenidae > Pterois > Pterois miles. The sequence continues at coordinate 1,933,916 of CAMQGK010000481.1, read as the reverse complement.
TCACAACCCTCACAGATGCAGCAATCATAAATCACTGTTAATGGTGTCCCATCGTTACACTCACTATTGGCACGTCTAAGGGACACATCCTATTTTCCCTGATAAGACCACATTGTGAAGAACAAAGCTGTGCTGAAATCAACAGGACAAGAGTTAGTTAATGTTAGCTGTTAGCATCGAGTAAGCAGCACAGTCCTGCATGGAGCCAACATTGACAGGTGCCAGTGATTTACAGTATGATGCAACTGGGATGCATTCAGTAAACGAGCAAAGGTAAATTCTGACATTATCAGGGTGTTCAAATGTAATCTTGTATTTTTGGTGAGAAAAAATGAAAAAAATACAGTGTGAGGACGATGTTATCATAGCAACATAAAATAAAGAACTGAGAGAGAATAATGACCTGTTTAACTTCATAATAAAAACCAGTGTGCAAACAGTAATAAAGGAGTGGATGCTGAACTACATGAGATTTATTGTATTACTTATATTTTTGACGTGGTATTAAATTGATACTTAGAATCGTGGAACTTTATTGGTATTGGTGTTGACCACTAAATTTCTGGTATCATGTCATCCCTAGATATTTCAGACTTCACCACTACAGACAGATTTCATCAGTGTTAGGTGTTACCTTTTACTAGAAGACTGAACAGAAGGAGTAAACCATCTCCTTTACTTTACCAGATATTTTGGAGCTGCTTTTGTTCGGACTCGACTTGTCTTCCTGTGACGTCTCTTGCTGGTCCTCCACTTCTTCCTCTGACACAGCAGAGCTGTCCATCGCTTCGTCCGCCATGTCACTCATATCTACACTGCCTCAGTCCGTCCGAGTATCAATTTATCCTAAGAGGAGAAAACGGACATGTTTATATCACCGTAAACCCTCCATGCTAGTCTGGTAATGAATACATTTTACATACACCATCATCAACATAAAGTCAAATGCTACTGCCTTAAGTGTTCATGCAGTCTTATATCTGTATGTGACTTAAGAACAACACTGATCTTACATGCACAGAAATAAATCAGAATATGTGAATGAAAAGTTATAGCTTTTTCATTCATTGAAAAAAAAATGAAAAAATATCCTCACACACTTGAATGTGATGGGTGTCCCAGTACCTGTCACAATGCTGCAAGATCTAGACCATCTTAACCTCGTTGGTGAATAAATTAAATCTTGGGTGACAGCATCGTGTAAAAAAATCCATTAAAAACATGCGCAAAAACGTGATTAGTTTTTGTTTGACAAAATCGCCATAACCCAAAGTCACTTGCTCGCATTTTACAGGTCGTTCAACAGCATATACTGTAATATTGTTAGTTAATGGAGTTTACTTTATCAAACGCATGCCGAACAGTAATTTGGTTTGTAATAATCCGTTATGTTGAGATTCATGTACTGGGAATTAGTGTTTTGCCAGGTAGGGGCTTTTGTCCATAAAAACGCCAGACTTTCCAATGATGTTTGGCAGCATAGACAGATGCAATTAGCTAGCACTAATAGCCCAGTTAGACCCGTGGATTCACATATAATTAGCGGAATTGTATCACAACTTGTCTCTGGAGGTCAAAGACGATTCCCGGACGTTTCTGAGTTTCTCAGGAATCACTCGGCTGACTGTTTATATTACTCTGGTCCTCCTGTGCTGTCGAGGCTGATGCGGTTTTGTGCCTTAAATCCGTCACAATAAACATCCGTGCGGATTGGCGCGCTGTAACTTTACAGTACGCATTGCAAACTTGTTAGCTATTGCGCGTTAAGTTAGCTCGCAATCAGGCTCTGGGGGAAATAATCACAACTTTCACATTCGCCTCTGTACCACCCCGGTGTTTGTTGCTTTAGTTCACTATTGTTAACAAATGTGCATCATAAACAAACAAACCTTAACGTTGCTAGTCCATACAGCTAGCCACTGCCTGCTAACACTGACGCTAGCCACCATAACGTTAACGTTAGTCCACTCACAGCTGAGAGAGAAATAACGATAAGAACCATTTACAAGATGATGAAGCGATGCAACAAACTTGGCATGAATGTGACCAAATGTCTTAACTCTCATTCAGCTCACGTTAGCTGAGAAGCCATGAAAAGTTTACCTTGTTGTGAAGCAGGGGGCTGCGGCTGCGTCTCATCCGTCAATTTCTTGATTTCAATTTCATGATGGCGGTTTCTCAGGGGGGCGGGGATTAATGCAGCGGCCACTGCAATGATTGGACCAAGCGCTGACAACGTCATTCTTCTTCGTGTTGTTAATAGTAGATCCAACACGTTAAGGTTGTACTACCGCCCCCTTCAGTCTTATTAGTGTGAATGCTGTTCAGCAGCACTTTAACTACTGCTGCATACTTTAAGCTCCAGAGACCGTTCAACTATCAAAATATTCAGCTCGTTAAGGACATCAGTGCTATGACCTTTCTTGTTTCAACTACTTATACTTTTTAAAATATTAAGCTTTTTTCAGATTTTTCTTAACTCAATGGAGAAAATCTTCATATCCTCTTAAACTTGCACCACTTTGAAATACTGCTGCTCCCACATACTTTTAGCTACAGACATAATTTAAACTTTAAAGTGGTTACAAGAACTACTTTGAACTATTAAGCTCTGATTCAGCTTTTTAATATCTTTAACAGTTTTTTCCACAATCACAGTTTAAGTTTTATGCTCTTTTCAGACTTTTTCTGAGTTTATAATGGGTGTATATTGCGTGGATTGATCAGCGCTAGAGTAGAGACGAGCTTCAAAACCTTGTGAAAATTTTCCAAACAAATTTCACTCTAAAGCCAGAATTTTTTCATAGAAATGTTGGACAGCTTATGCTGGTTGCAGACATGTCTCTATGGAATCAGCTGGACTTACACATTTAGCTATAGATGCCTGGAAGCCAAGTTTTTGGATCAGAGCAAAAGTTACCAGTTTTTGACACTGTTCCAGTGGAAACATTTTTGACACTACATGCACAAATTTTGCCCAGATCTTCATCAGAGAGTCCTTCCTGGTCTCCTCAAAAATCACCAGGCACTGTTCACGACTTCCACGCAATGTTGGACAGACGTATCATCCACGACAGCCCCTCCACACCCAGAGCCTTCAGCATTTCTGGGTATTCACATTTAGATTTGCCAGGTCTGTCCAAAGTCTTACCTCACCCTCTGATCCAACTCACCATCAGATAATGATCAGTTGACAGCTCTGCTCCTCTCTTCACCCGAGTGTCCAAAACATGCGGCATCAGATCAGATGATATGATCACAAAATCAATCACTGACCTTCAGCCTAGGGTGCTCTGGTACCAGGTACACTTATGAGCATCCTTATGTTCGAACATCGTATTTGTTATGAAGAGCCCATGACTAGCACAGAAGTCCAACAACAAACGACCGCTCGGGTTCAGATCAGGGAGGCCATTCCTGCCAATCACACCTCTCCAGGTGCCTCCATAGTTGCCCACGTGCGTGTTGAACTTCCCCAGCAGAACAATGGAGTCCCCTACTGGAGCCCCATACAGGACTCCATTCAGGGTCTCCAAGAACTGCTGTTCGGTGCATATGCACAGACAACAGTCAGACTTTTCCCCCCCACAACCCGAAGGCACTGGGAGGCAACCCCCTCGTCCACCGGGGTGAACCCTAACGTAGCGGCACTCAACTGGGGATTTGTGAGTATTCCACACCCGCCTGGCGCATCACACCTTGGGCAACCCAGAGAAGAATAGAGTCCAACCCCTATCCAGGTTCCAGAGTCGAGGCTGTGTGTAGATTTAAGCCCCACCAGATCTAACTGATAGCACACGCTCCTTCCCCCACAGAGAGGTGACGCTTCATGTCCCCAGAGCCAGGCTCTGCCACCCGGGTCTGGTCCGTCGAGGTACCCGGCCTTCACTGCCACCCATATGGCAGCGCACCCAACCCCAGCGGTTCCTTCTGTGGGCCCATCGCCCACATGGAGAGGAGGGGGTTACCATGTGGCTTTTTCAGGCTGAGCCCAGCCGGGCTCCGTAGCAAGCCCGGCCACCAGGTGCTCGTTCACGGATCCTACATCTGGGCCTGACTCTTGACGGGGGTCCCAGGCTTCATCCAGGCCTCTGCCTTGTTTGGTCATGGGGTCTTCTAAACCATAATTGTCTGGCCCCTCACCTGAGACTCTTGTAGTACTTTTTACCTCCAGACTTGCTTCTCAGGACAACTTCAATCAAATAATTAAAAACTAAGAGAAAACAAATTAAACTTACAAAGAGAATATAAAACTTGTTAGACTTCTGGGGAGACTTGGGTAAAAAAAAAAAAAAAAAAAAAGAATTAGGCTTTGTTTCAGCCTGTTTAGTATCATGTTCATCCACAAATCTTAGTCTGTTGCAGGGCATCACATCCATGATTACAGGGCTGAAGCTTGAGTCAGACATCTCAGAAACAGAAGACATATCAGAGACCTATGAAAAAAATAAAAACAATGATAGGAAACAATTAATATACAGTTATTTTTTTACATAACATGCAGAATGCTTGATTATACCTTACTGGGTATCTCGCCATCCTCAGAGAAAACTATCAGTAACATGTTGCCTCGTCCATCAAGATCACTGAATATTTCTGCATCAACTTCCGTCCCTGCAGCATCCTGGTAAACAACTTTTGTACCAGGTGACATGAAAACTTCTCTGACTGGAACCGAATATACATGTGAAGTCAGCACTGCTCCTTTCTCCTCACTGCAAATTACTATACATTAGTTAACCACTGTATAATCGTTGCAAAAAATTGACAAGTTGCAACTATTAAACATATCCACATCCAAGAAAGTCTGCATGACATTCAGGAGCGGCAACAATGAGTTTTTTTTTTTTTTAACCTTGTTAAAATTATCACTCATGAAGTAAATTACATACCTTTATCATTAAATTGCATAAAGTCATACTGTTCTCCAATCTCATCCATCACACCGACTTGTGTTGTGTAAACTTGTGAGCTAGCTTTTTTCTTCTGGCAATTGCATTTCAAAAATCAATTACAAAATAATAACAATAATCTGTAAAATAAAATAATTACAAAAATCTGATTCTTTCTCTCTGCCCCCCCAACCCCACCCCTTCAAAATAAAACCCCCATGGAGTAACTAGTTACATATTTTGTTGGGCTATTTTGAGAATGTAAAAACTATTTTCAGTGATTTAAAAAAATGTTTATATTGTTAGCTAATTATTAAGATTTTGAATGGTCTGTGGCAATGGTAATTCAGTTTTCCTCCTGATGATTTGCTTAAAGATGTTGCTTTTAAAAAAAAATAGCTATTCTATTAAAATGCCAAAGTTTCAGGGTTCTCGTTTGACAAAGGGGAAGTGTGCCAGCCGACTCCGGTTTCCCCTGCTCAGCAGTAGTGGAGCAACTCAAACACAATTAGTCCATATACATGGTTGTGATGAGTGGGAGTTTAACATGAAATACACCTTAACTGAAATACACAGCAGCTTCATATTCTTTCACATGGGTCTGCCACCAATAATACACAATAAAGATCTGTCTCGCTATCCAGTACGGCCTCCACATACCGGTAGAACATGTTGCCAAAGTAACACTCCACCCTCAGCGTCACCTAATAAAACGAAAGAAAGGCATTTTCCTGGTGGTAATTGTGTTACTATTGAGAACCCAAACTGGCTGCTTGTCACTGGTGAGAGGTGGTGAAACAAAGTAGAAAACAAGAGTTTGGGTAAATAATCGAGAAAGATAGGACTAGTGGAATAAATAGTAAAACAATAGTTGCCTGGAGCAGTGGTTGTCAACCTTTTTCATGTCAAGGACCCCTGAATTGATACACTAGGTCGCAGACTCATCTGATAAGATCTGCACTTCAGAGACCTCCATCCTTTGGTCGTTAGATGATTAAAATCAGAATGCCATAGTTCTGAACCACAGTGGAGGAAGTGAAACCTATCAGAACAGTCACTCTTGTGACTCTTACTCTGGGCTCAGTGTAAGAATGAAGATGAACTAGTCCCCATTTTTCTGGGGACTCCCTGGAGCTCCGTCAACAGGCCTTTCTGCACGTGGAAACCACAGTAAGCAAACCACGGAACCAGCAGCCAGAATGCAAATTCTAAGTAGAACACACACAATGGACACGTTTCCTTTTGCAACTTGTTTCCTTTATTTGAATTTCCATGTTCCGCAACCACAGAGAGCGAGGCTGGCAGAGAGGCTGCGGACGCCATATGTACTGAATACGTCTACAGTGGTGAATATATTCCCCGTCTCACTTTCATGATTTCCCTTGTTACTTAAAGAGAAGAAAAATACATTCACAGTTTCCTTTTTTCCCTACTCTGATTTAAATGAGCCGTTTAGTGCATTTCCTAAACTTTTCTGTCAAGATTTAACAACCTTAAAACTGGCATGGTTACCCGTACAACAGGACAGGACATTTTTTGGACTTTTAAAATGAAGTGTCATCCTCATCGCTATACAGAGAGAGAGAGGGAGCATGGGAATGACATTGTGTCTGGTAAATCATGTGAATACCTGGTGCTGAATGTGACGGGAGGGGAGCTTCAGGAGAGTGTATACAGGTGTAACAGAAATTTAAATTAAACAGCAGAGAGAACATGGCAGTCAAGATTTAACCTGCACTGCTGAAAAACAACCATCTGCTTTTGAAAAAGAAATCTGTTTTCTGGACCTGAGCAAGACCAATTTGAGGAAGTTTTTTTTTTTTTTTAACCCTTTATGCACAACAGTCACGTGAGTATTGTTCCACTGGCTTTGTGTGAGATTATAGTAATCTCACAACAGATGCTGGTGGCTCCGAATGCCCCCAAAAGTGTCTGCATGCAGACATCAAGCCAGAAAATGCGATACTGGTTAATCATCGGCCACGGTCAAAACTCAGAGGATGTTGCTGAAGAGGAGTAGGGGATTCTTCTCTATGATGGCCATGTGTTGCTGCAGTGTAGATGATGATGTAATTTGTAACCTCATGGCAGGGAAGTTCATACTCACACACCTAAAAAGCAAGATAAAATTATATACAATAATTGTTTGATCCCTCTTCTTCAATAATTTGCTGTTTTGTAACCACTTAAAACCACCCATACTGACAAATCTAAACTACTTCTGTCCACCTGTTAGGGTTAAGGTGACCTCTGTCTTTCATATAATACATTTCAGTCTAATACATATCTTGTCTAGAGTTTGCACTCTAGACGACTGTAGACTGATGGCATAGCTGTAGAGCTAATTAAGATACTCAGAACAGGAAATATTCAGAACTATCTGATGTGGACTCGATTTATTGTAACATTAAGTTTCATAAGCACAAAACAAAATAGTCTATATGGCTATATTAAACTACAGGGGGCCAGGTCGAAAAAAATATATATTTGCACACAGCAGACAATGATGTGGACTTGTGGGGAAACTAATACTCCCATGCTGGAATAATAGGACCGGCTCCAGGGTTTCTGTGTGTCAGTGACTGCGAGGAACGTCTCCACAGATTTATTAACAAATATGCACCAGTAGAGCTGAAATAATCAGTATGGCTGTAACACACACAGGAAATGAGAGAGACAGGTATGCAGCAAAGGTCCCTGGTTAGACCACTAGTGTAGCCAGAAAAAAACATGTGGGTGTGCATCAGAAAAACTGTGTGCCACATGATCCAGGGGAGGTCCTGGCTGCACGCGACTGGTCATGACTTTTTTTTTTCCTGTTAAATGTGTACAGTGTGTACAGTATGGGGGACGAAACCTATCAAAATAAAAAAATAAAAAAATAAATAAAAGTAAATAAATATGCCATCAAATGTAGCAAAATTATATAAAAAATAAATATCAATTAAAATAGTAAAATAATTGATATTTACATTTTATCTATCTTTATTAATCCCCTTATTTATTTACTCTTCTGTTTAATTTTCCCTCATTTATGTATTTATTCTATATATTTTATTGATTTTTACAGTTACTTTTTTGTTTTTGCATTTTTCATGTATTCATTTATTTTCACACTTATTTTTTAATTTGTGTTATATTTAGTTTTAAATGTATGTATTTTTTCTAAATGTATTTATGTATTTATTCTTGCACAATTTTCTCTTTGCACTCTTAATTTATTTCTCCAAACTTATATGTCTATATTCTTTTCTTTATACATTTCTATACACATTTCTTTTTACGTATCCTTATGCATTTCTGCCACATTATGCAAATAATGGCTGTGCAGTTAGTAATCGCAACTGGTTTAAGTAAGTCCATAACTAAACAGTCATCTGATTTCTGGGTGAGCCAGATACCCAAAGAGGCATCCAGGCACGTCCGTGGATTAGACTCGAACCACATTATAGTTCATGTTCAGCGTCTTAAAGATCTGTCACAACAAATTAACAGTGAAATAAAGTGAACACACCCCTGTGTCTGTAAATAGTTGTTAATATTTTGTATAGTCTTACTGTTCAACAGGAAATGCCTGTCACATTTGTAAAACCTATCTGTCCGTGGGGACGTGAATGCAGCACGATCAGATGTGAATTGACTGCTCTCACTTCTTCAACAGACAGCGTTAGTCAGCGGACTGGTAGTATCGATCGACAGCACATGTCGTGTGGTCACAGCAACATAAAGGACACGAACAGCACCTAGTCCCCGTAATCGCGTGGATTTTATTCTGTTATTTTAAAGTTTACAGCATATTGGTGTGGACGTGACTCAACGGTAAGATTCACTTGTTGTGTTTCTACTGGAGCACAGCACAGTTATTGTCCAGATATGATATAAAACAAACAGCTAATGTACAGTGGTGGCGCTAATGACCCAACAAGCCGCGGTTATGTCCATATCCGTCACTTCGTGTTGACCTGTCGGTGCCAAACGCAGAGGAGTGTTTGCGCGGATAGTCGTCTGGGACGTGGAGGAATGTCACATAGGAGCAGCTGGTGAGTGATTGATGAGTAACGTTACAACGAACCGGTTCCTCACTGAGGCACGTCGACCCGTAAAAGATCTAGAAAACAGCTGAGGCACAAAATATTACGACTAAATTAGCCGAAGATATTCACAGGTGTAGCTCAAAATATTCGAATATTATGGAAAAAGTTCCCATGCACACCTACAGGCAATTTAGAGTCATCAGTTAACCTACTGCATGTTTGGACTGTGGGAGGAAGCCGGAGAACCCGGAGAAAACCCACGCTAACATGAGGAGAACATGCAAACTCCACGCAGAAGTTCCCCAAGCCGGATTCAAACCTGCAGCATCGCTAACCACTGCACCACCGTGCAGCCAGACTCCATCCATCCATCCATCTTCAGGTTGCAGGGGGGCTGGAGCCGATCCCAGCTGGCATTGGGTGAAGGCGGGGTTCACCCTGGACAGGTCGCCAGTCCATCACAGGGCACATAGAGACAGACAACCATTCACGCTCACATCCACACCTACGATTTAGTGTCATCAATTAACCTGCATGTCTTTGGACTGTGGGAGGAAGCCGGAGCACCTGGAGAAAACCCACGCAAACACGAGGAGAACATGCAAAATCCACACTTAAACTAAAAAGTTTCAAGCATTTTTTTTTTATTTTAATTTCGACAACTACAGCCTACAGCTCAAAAAAGAAAGAAAAAGATATCTCATAATATTAGAATATTTTGTTTTGAGTTTGATCAAATTACTATTCATATAGTGTAAATACTGTGTATCTCTCGGCCTGGTTCAGTGGGAAATGGACCACAGCTGTCACATTCCTGCTATCAAGCCACTGCTGAACCAGAGACAACATCAGAAGCGTTTTACCCGGGCTAAGGAGAAGACGAACTGGACCATTGCTCAGTGGTCCAAAGTCCTTTTTTCAGATGAAAGCACATTTTGAATTTCATGTGGTAATCACGGTGCCAGAGTCTGGAGGTAGGCCTGGAGAGGCCCAGAGTCCATGTAGCTATAAGTCCAGTGTGAAGTTTCCACCGTCAGTGATGATTTGGGGGTCAACATGTCATCTGCTGGTGTTGGTCCACTGTGTTTCATCAAGTCCAAAGTCAACGCAGCCGTCTACCAGGACATTTTAGATGCTTCATGCTTCTGTCTGCTGTCAGGTTTAATGGAGATGCTGATTTCTTGTTCCAGCAGGACTTAGCAGGACTTGGGACCTGAACCCCATAAAGGATCTGAGCTGAGAGCTGAAGGCTGCTATCAAAGCAACCTGAACTCCAGTAAGGCCTCAACAACTGCACTGATGCAGTCATTTGTGCTAAAGGAGCCCAGACCAAGTACTGAGTGAATAAATGCACATACTTCTCACAAGTTAGATGTTTCTGTATTGTAAATGCTTTTTTTGATTGATCTTATGAAATATATTTACCTTTGACCTTTACCTTGTTTGAGCTGTAGGCTGTAATTATCAAAATTAAAATGAAAAAAATGTTTCAAACTTTGTAGTTTATGTGTATTGCGTCTAGACTATATTAAATTTGAACTTTCTTAAATAGCTGCACCTGTGTAGCACTGACTTGTCAAAATAGTAACCGTTCAATACACAACCTTTGAGCAGCTGTCAATCAAACAAAGTGTATTTCTGGTTTGGGTATGATTTTTTGGCACAAGTGCAAGTGCCAACATGTTAAAACCAGTACTGATCGGCAGGGTTTTATAGATTTATTGCCTCAGACTCAGGCTGCTACGTCCATTTACAAATATCTATTGGTATCATTGTATCTTTGAAGAAGTCTTGAATTGTCATTGTGGTCTTAGTGTAATTTGGGAATGTCTAAAATGTGATTATAGTGCGCAGTCATCCTTGTCGTCCTTGTCATCTCTAATCCCACGGATGGATTACTGAACGGGCCAACCAGGAAAACACTCAAAATGACCACAAAGAGACATAAAAAGACTACAAAGAGACCACAGAGACTCACTACGACTATGAAAAGTGTCTTGCTCCTATGTAGGCGAGGTGCTGGGGCCCTTTGCATGTCTGTACCATTGTCTCATAATCTGTGTAATCCCACACAGGTGACAGTTCTGCAGTAAATATGGGTCAGACAGAAGAAGCCAAGTCATCGTGCCTGAACATCCTCACCTACCACAGGGAGCTGCTGGTGTCCGGGCTGAGGAGCGTTCAGTGCATCCTGGACAACCTGTTGGCCTGTGGCTTCTTCTGTGGAGAAGATGTTGAGATTATACAGCAAACCGCCACCAAGTCGGATCAGGCAGGAAAACCAAAGAAATCTCTCTGATCCATTTGTTTCATTTTCATTTATTTAATAAACATCTAAAATAAATTGTCCTAACTCTCTGTAAAATATTTATTGGTTCAAAATCCAAAATAAAGTGAGTTTGTGAAATTATAACCAACTTTCTTTCCTGTGACTATTTTCTAGGTGCGCAAAATCTTGGAGCTAGTCCAATGCAAAGGGGAGGAGGCGTGTGAATACTTTATTTACATCATATATAAAGTATATGATGCATACATAGACCTCCAGCCATGGTTGAAAGAGATCAACTACAACCCAAGCAGCGATGTAAGAGTGAAGACAGTGGTCAACACAGATCCCAGTAAGTATTATAATCACTAATACTAGTCTATGCCACCAAGATCTTCTTTTTTATGCTTTATATACATACAAAGCTAGCTCGAACGAAGCTAGGGTGAGACTGAAGAGTGTGGTTGGGTTGACCAATCGCAACAGTGGGCCATCTGACCAATCAGAGCAGACTGGGCTTTTTGAGAGGGTGTTTCAGACTGAGGGTGAATGTTTTCTGAACATTCAAGCGTATAAACATGTTCCAGTAGAAACCTGATACACAAGTATGAACCTGTAAATAAGGATCATTGGTTCCCTTTAACTCCAGACCTTTGTATAGTTTTGCAAAGAATGATACTCCTTTATTGGAATGGGCCTCTTTTAAATAATCATCCCATCTGGTATGTTCATGCACATGTCTTCATTGGTCCAAATAATTGTGAATTAAACACCAGGCCTATCATGTTTTAAACATATTCAATCAGTAGAACAATTAGAAAAAAAAAGCTGCACATTTCCATAGCCCACCAAAAACTGTAATCCTGTCACCATCCTGTCCCTATATACCATCCTATACATCCTGTCACCTACATGTAAACAGGGATTATAAGGGATCCGTCTTATCCTTCATAACATGAATGTTGCTCTACCTGCCTCTGAAACCGGTGAGGTTTGCCAAACACTCGAGGTATGTCTGTGTCAGTACAAGTACACGCAGTCCCAGTGGGGGAAACAACGTCACTGTGATACCTGAACAGGGTTTTTAAAGAATTTAGTAGTAACTGTTAACTTTGTTGTCCTGAGAGAAATTTGTGGCGAAGGTAAAAGATAGAAACACAAAATACAAAAAACATCTTCAAACATCCATTTTGGGGTTGGATAAAATGAGCCTCGTCCTAAACAGAAAACTGAATACCTGGACCTTATAATTCACTGTCTGCCTCCTCTAAGTCAGCAGGTATTGTGAGAAGCTGAGGCATGAGATGAGCCGGGACACCTGCTTCATCATGTCATACGGCCAGCGAGAGGAGACCCGTCTGGAGGACCTGTACACTGACACACTGATGGAACAGTTCAACAGCTGCAATGAAAGTTTGGGCTTCTTGGAAAGTCTGGACCAGCTCCTAGGAGACCACGCAGTCTTCAATCCCGAAGGTGAAACCATCTATGTGATGGGGGATGCCGGTGTGGGAAAATCCATCCTCCTGCAGAAGCTCCAGAACCTGTGGTCCAAGAAAGAGCTGCGGACGGACGCCATCTTCTTCTTTAAGTTCCGCTGTAGGATGTTCAGTATCCTCAAAGACGCAGAACAGATCTCCCTCAGAGACCTATTGTTCAAATACAACTGCTACCCAGATCACGATCCAGATAACGAGGTGTTCGACTACATCCTGCGCTTCCCCGAGAAGGTTATTTTTACATTTGATGGCTATGACGAGATTCAGATGAATGACTTGATGAATGTTCCCGAAGTGGTGTCACCAGAAGTCAAGGCACACCCCCTCCAGCTGCTCATCAGCTTGCTCTGTGGGAAACTACTCAAGGGCTCCCAGAAGGTGCTGACGGCCCGGACAGGGACCGAGATCCAGAGCAGGGTGATCAGAAAGAAGGTGGCTCTGCGGGGGTTCTCCCCAGCTCATCTGAAGACCTACATTGATCTGCACTTTAAGGAGCAGGAACACCGAGAGGTGGTGTCAGTTCAGCTGGATGCCAGCCCCCACCTCTGTGGTCTCTGCTCCATCCCGCTGTTCTGCTGGATTGTATTCAAGAGCTTTAGGCACCTGCACACCATGCATGATAGTTTTCACCTGCCTGAAACCTGCGTCACGCTCACGGACATCTTCCTCCTGCTGTGTGAGGTGTTCCTCAGCCGCTCAGCCTCACCTGCCCCATCTCTGCTGAAGAAAAACACTCGGTGTGTCTCTGAAACATTCAAAGCAGGGCTCAGGCCTCTCGCCGCATTTGCAAAGCTAGCACTTAAGGGTATGGAGAGAGGTAGCTTCATTTGCAGCCAAGAGGAGATTACTGCGTGTGGCCTGACAGAGGAGGACCTGACCCTGGGATTTCTGAGACCTGTCAGTGAGAATGATGGAAGCCCTGCTACGTTTGAAATCCTTCATATCACCCTCCAGTCTTTCCTGGCAGCATTTGCTCTAGTGTTGGATGAGCAGGCTGCTGCCAGCTCCATCCTCAAGTTCTTTGCTGAGTGCAGCAGGAAAAGAGAATCAACATGTCTGCCTTTTGACTTCTGTATCAGTGGCTCCTCAAAGTCCAGTGAGAGGCTGCCATTTGCAACTAATGAACACCTTCAGTTCACCAATCTGTTCTTGAGTGGGCTGCTGTCGAAGGCTCACTCTGGCCTGATGGGGCATCTGGTATCTCCTGTGTTATTAAAGAAAAAACAGGCCTTACTAAAATCCTACCTTTCCACCAGTGTAAAGTCCCACCTCCATGGCTTACCCCACTACAACAGTTGCATTGGCAGGACTGTTCATGTTTTGCCCAACTTCCTGTGGATGCTGAGATGCATCTTTGAGACAGGGAGCAAAGACATCGCTCAGATGACAGCGAAAGGCATCACAGCGGGATTGATCAAGATGGGTTACTGTAACGTGTACTCAGGTGACTGCACCGCCCTGAACTTTGTACTGCAGCACCGTAAGAAGGTCCTGGGCGTCGACATGGACAACAACAACATCAGTGACTACGGGGTGAAGCAGCTGAAGCCCTCCTTTTGTAAGATGACAATAGTGAGGTAATAAAATACAAACATGTTGTGACTTCTACTGAGGGATATTCAGACTGGTGGTATAACTCATCTAACCAAACACTAATCAAACTGCTTGTCCTCAGATTGAGTGTCAATCACCTGTCTGACAGCAGCATCGAGGTTCTTGCAGAGGAGCTCTGTAAGCACAAAGTTGTGGAGTTCTTGGGGTGAGTAAATATGAAGACCGGCGGTGGAAGAAGTACTCACATTGTTTACTTAAGTGAAAGTACCAGTACAGCAATCTAAGAAGACATGTTCCAGTTCTGCATTCAGAATCCTAATTAAGGAAAAATACGAAAGTATTATCAGCTAAATGTACTTAAACTATCAAAAGTACTTTTTCTACAGACAAATGTCCCCTGTGACTGAAATATTAATATTATATATGGCATTATTAGATTGTTATACCGCAGTATATGATACTGATGCATCAATGCATAAGCAGAGTTTTACAACAGTAAAGGTTAGGTGCTCGAGGTGGATCTAGTTTATCTACTTCAGATACAGTTAAATAGCCTAGTGCAGTGATTCCCCATCTAGGGGTCAGGTCCCTCCAAAGGCTGCATTCAGACCAGATCAGGCATTGTGGCGATTCATTGCAGGGTTGTGCTGCGGTGTTGGAGAGTCCCTTTAATGCAGCCGTAGGGTCACAAGATCAGTCTGAAGGTCATGAGATGATTAGTGGTGGAGTAAAAAAGTGTTTGGGAAATACCTCTGTGAAACTGCTAAAGGCTCGGGGATAGGAGAGACTACAGAGATCATGTCCAAAGCACACTGGAGCACACGGATTTAAGGCAGTCTATTAAAAGACTAATGTTTCAATGCCAATTGCATCTTCATCAGAGGCTCGAACATACTTTCTGTGTTTCTGCAGACAGTTGCGGACTTGTACCAGTCCAGCAGTTCCATTCATACAACCACTGAGGGTCCACATTCATGCATACACATTTCCTGATCCACACTTTAATACCAGTTGGTGGCAGTAGATGATTTATATAAATGTGGGGAACAGTGGATTTCCTCACACAACCTTCTCCTTTTCAAAACAAGCATCAACTTTGCTATCTTCTCCTCTTCAAACCAGCTAGAGGACATCTGAAATGTGGACCCAGTTTTCTAATTGATCACAAGGCAATAAGGTTGGGGACCAGGGGTTTCATCTTTTAAAACTCCATCTGAAAATTAACCATCAACCGTGGCTGTGAAATACATTTAATGGTGTGAAAACATCAATGTTTCCCTCTGAACTGTAGTGAAGTAGGAAGAAGTAGCATCAAATGGAAATGCTATACTTAATACAATACTTGAGTGAATGTAGGTCCACGTTTGTCATGGAATCACAGATTGAATTTTTTGAGCACTTTAAGGAGATTTTGTCCATGTTGACTTATATTGTTGGACTGAAAGGTCATTCTTGAAAAAGCAGCTTTTCCCTAAATGTTCGGGTCATAGTTATACATAACATTAATGCTCTACATGACATAGGGAGTTTTATTCATCTCACTAGTCACTAGTTTTTTGTTAAATAATTGCTGTCAGTTGCTGTGGAGAGTTTGATGTTTTAGAGGGAGTTTTTTTATACTATATATACACTTAACTTACTTGCTAAAACACACTGAGTAATCTGTTTAGGACTACAAAAATGCTGTGGCTTGCCCTGCTGCTTTATGCCCTAATTTATTTATTCATGTGTGAGCTTGGTTCATGGTTTTCAATAGAAGTTAATGAAAGGTGGAGCAAATATCTACAGATTTGTGTGCCCGAGCCTTTAGCAGCAGCAGCAACAGGAGGAAGTGGGAAAAAGGGTAGTGTACTACTGTATATTTCTGAAATACTGCTTTGTTCAAAGCTACATTTTGGTCTCTTGGGTACAAACAAGTACTAGTGCTCCGTTAAGTCCAGTTCTGCTCTTGTTTATCTGAGATTGGACCAGATTCTTGAGCTGTAATCTGTGTTTTTGTCCTCAGGCTTTACAGCAATCACATCACAGATGTTGGAGCCAAGCTAGTGGCTCAGATAATTGAGGAGTGCCCAAAGCTGCGAGCTGTCATGTATGTAAACTGTAAAATGAATATTTTGTGGTTATATGTCTCTTAAATTGATGTTGACATTGCTTTGTCCTTAGGATTGGTAAAAACAAGATCACTGGTGTTGGTGGGAGGTATTTGGCCAGCGCGATTCAGAGGAGCACTTCTATATCTGATGTGGGGTAAGACCACTGCACTCTTAATGCAGGATGTTCGTTTCCTAAAGCTGTGGAGAGGCTGTGAGAGAGCATTAATGGAGGAACGTCTCAGACAAAAACATTGTTTTTATCACTGTCTCTCAAGTCACACAAAAGATGCATAACATGTTATCTGAAAAATATATATATTTGGTGTTCATGACAGGTTAACAGCCCTGGACAAAAAAACATTTGTGAATAAAGCCTTGTGAATTAGAGAGGAGTTGTTTAATGCTTTAAAATAGGAAATTAAAGCATGAAAACATTTCCTTTGGAGGGCTGTCAAAGTTAACGCAATAATAACACATTAATACATTTTTGAACCCACTAATACTGAACGTATTAATGTAGTCAGTCTCTCAGAGGTTGTAGTGGGCTCAGTGTTAAAGCTAGACTGAAGTTACTGGTATCATTGGTATCACTGGAATCCATCAGTACCAACCATGTCATACTAGCTTGGAGGTTAAGTAACGCTCCAAACTTACACTACATTTTGTTGAGGAAAAACTGTCAGCCATTTTCAGGGGTCCCCTGACCTCTGACCTCCAGTTATGTGAATGTAAATGGGTTCTCTGGGTCCCCACCAGTCTCCCCTTTACAGACATGCCCACGTTATGATAATCCCAGTCTGGATCAAGTCATAGTCAAGTCAGCACTCTGACAGCTGTTGTTGCCTGTTGGGCTGCAATTTGCCATGTTATGACTTGAGCATATTTTTTATTTTTTAAACCCTGTGAGGGTTTCTGGACAATATCTAACATTGTTTTGTGTTGTTGTTTGATATCCAATAAAATATATATATATATATATATATATATATATATATATATATATTATATATATATATATATATATATATATATATATATATATATATATATATATATATATATATATATATATATATATATATATATATATATATATATATATATATATATATATATATATGTATATATATGTATATATATATATGTATATGTATATATACGTTTGCATAAAGCAGCACATTTATCCACTCCTATGTTGATAAGAGTATTAAATACTTGGCAGATTTCCCTCTAAGGTACATTATGAACAGATAAAAAAAATGTGCAATTGATTTGCAATAAATCATGATTAACTACATTCATACAATTAATCAGGACTAAATATTTTAAAAGTCAGACCCTTTGTGTTTGTATGCGTCTTGATGCAGCTCAGATCACAACAGTTTTTAATATCCTCGCTTGCAGAATGTGGGGGAACAGCATCGGTGACGAGGGGGCTGAAGCATTCGCAGAAGCTCTGAGGCACCACCCAAGGCTTACCAACCTCAGGTCAGGAGGCTGCTACCTACAGAGACCATGAAAACCTGCTGATTCAAACACATTGGTTGCATTGAGTCATTTCTGTGTTTTCTGTGTTCTAGTCTCTCAGCCAATGGCATCACATCTAAAGGAGGGAAGTGCCTGGCGGAAGCGCTGAAAGAGAACCGCGTGCTCAGGATATTGTGGTAGGCGGCCAGCTCAGTTTACGTGATTTTCACAGTTCTAACACAACTACTCCGTACAGAAGTACACGTCTGTGCTGTTGTAGGTTGGTGCAGAATGAGCTGACCGACGATGCGGCTCCACAGTTGGCCGAGCTGGTCCAAGCGAACACAGGTTTAATCGACCTCTGGTAAAGGAAACATGCATGAACACGCTGCATTCACTCACACAATGTAAAGGCCTGTTGACTACTCTGGTCAGACACTGATTGTCATTGTATACAATGTATGTCTGCAGGTTAATCAGCAACCAGTTCACCGTGGATGGGATCAAACATCTCGCTGATGCTCTTACTCACAACACAGCACTCAAAGAGATATGGTGAGGATCAGGTGTAATTAACAGGGACTTTCAGGCCTTTTTTCTCCAATGGCCTCCAAATGCTGTGGAGCAGCGGAGCTATATATCAAAATGATGGAAGAGTTCAGAAAAAATACAATTGTTTTATCACATTTATAGTGGCATGTAACATTGCTGAAGAGCAGCCATACAGTATGTGACAATTACAGGCTAATTTTAAATACTTAAACCCAGATGTGTGGACTTGGAGTGAGACTCCAGTCACAAAATTGATGACTTTAGACTTCACTTGACTAAATAATATACTGTATAGTCAATTTTGCAGACATGATCCACCATAAGCTTTGGTCATACCACACTACGTAATAATAATAATAATCTACTTTTCATTTGTAGGGCAAGGTGTTATTTCATGTTATAAAAGTTACGTGATCTGGCCTTAATGTCACAGTGATATATTGATGTTTAAGGGCTGTATGTAAAACTTTTAAAAGCCCTATGAAATTGCATATTTACTTACTTACTGTGGCATATTTCATATTGAGGAGTTTTTTGGGGTGACACAGTTACATCTCATTGTTCGGCCACAACTTAATGACTCTCACAGCTCTCTTAGTGTAGTTTTCAGCCACAGCAGACGAGTGATGCCGAGATGGAAAGTGGCTGCTGGTGTGCCACTGTGGTTCAGCGGCGTAGGTTGCTCCCTGAAGTGGGTACGCTGCTCCTGTTTCACCAGCATATACCGTTTCCTAACGACTGGTGCCTCTTGATAGTGGTAGCTCACTGTCAGACTGTCATACCAGCACCGGCCTCTGATAGTTTTTCTGTCTTTATTAATAACATAGAGCTGTAAATATATATATATAAAGTCACTTGATACTTGCATTTGTACCTTGAAGCTAGAGCTAGCCTCCTAGCCGCTGTAGCTAGTCTGACTAAATTTAGACTCAACTAACCAAATAATACTTGTTATTTTTGGCATGTTATAATAAAACACGATCACACATAAATAAAACTCCATGTCGCGGTACATTAACTAGGCATACGTATGACATATTAATTATTATTCAGCATAAAGTCTTTGAAACACTAAGCAGTTATAAATATGATAGATGTTGGGTATTTTCTCACCATAATCTATCTTTGGACAGTCTGAAACGACAGTGTGTGTTTTTATGTATTGATTGCACCTGATAGTTTTATTGTAAATTTCGGTATTGGCTGGAGTCTGCAGAGGCATACAGGTATACAGCCTGTCTGCCAGTAAGGGGATCTACATTTATTAATTCACAGCAGCAACATAAATATGAGATAATAGTGAGAAAATACCCTCATGTCTCATATCTATATCTAGGTAGAAACGGCTTATGCCCCAATGATAACTGGTTATCGTTTCAAATTATTTATGTGGCATAGTAGCTAATATGCCATACATTAATGTTCAGCAGTGTGGAGTTTTATATGACATGTAATTGCCTTATATTATTAAACATGCCAAAAATAATGCAAGTAGTAGAAGGCTTTAAATTTCTTTTTTATTGCTATTAGTCAGATGAGAATATGAGGAGCAACCTACCACTTTTAAGTAGGGACCGGTTTACCACTCCGGGGACCGGTTTACCACTCCGGGGACCGGTTTACCACTCCAGGGACGGGTTTACCACTCCGGGGACCGGTTTACCACTCCGGGGACCGGTTTACCACTCCGGGGACCGGTTTACCACTCCGGGGACCGGTTTACCACTCCAGGGACTGGATCACTACTCTGAACCGCAGTGACACACCATCGGCCACTTTTCGATCTCTGCACTACTGCAGCAGACAGCTGTTTTCAGAGAAGAAACTCTAAGAACCAACTGTGCAGCGGCAAACGGCAGATAGACTGTGTAGCACTCAGCACCTAAAGAGGCAGATATTTTCCTCAGGAGTTGGTGGAGACCAAAAACAGAGCTTAAAGAGGGAGAACATTGGAAGTACATTCATCACATGGACAAAAACACAACTCCATGATCATGATTTGCTCGCAAGTTCAACATATCAACTTAAAAGGTAATATGTCAATGTTGTGTTAGCTTTGCCCCCAAATGGTCAAACATTAAAGGTTTAATTTATAATACATCACCATGGATATTATCAAAGGTTTTCTTCTTTTATAAATGATTATGTAGAAACAGCATCCGCTGGTAAAAGCAGGCTACTGAATTAGCTCTCTGCCAGGTGAGATACGTTAGTCTGCTTTTTGTATTCCAACCAGCGTACGCCAAAAGTTGTCAGGTTATGTGCAGTTAACCCTTCATGTTCACCGGTACACTGAATTCATGTGAATGTATCCTAAAGGACAAGCTCAACATTTGCTCTGTTGCTCTATTTAATGTACTATTGGGGTTATGGTGGTGTACTGGGGAGCTCAATTTATTTTTATATAGTCATAACAGATGTTATTTTGAGACACTTTTCATATAGATCAGGTCTTGACCAAACTCTATACTGTCAGTTACTCAGTGTAGTAGATGTAGAAGTACTGTAATTAGGGTGGCAAACCCCTCACAGCATCAGAGCCATTTCCATGTATTCTGCGTGTGCTTTGAATGCATACATGTGTTTCGATTGTGAATCGATGTCTGATGGTGTGTGATCATGTTCCTACAGTGTGAAAGGGAACCAACTGTCAGAGGAGGAAGAGAAACTGTTTGTGGCAGAGAAACGGCTGCTGTTCCACTGACTGGCCTGAGGAACGTCTGTAGACTGTGTTCACTGTATGCAGGCTCAGTGGTACGGCATGGTGCAGCTTTGGTCTAAGTTTACTTCCTGTCAGCCACCACATTAACAAATATTGCTACAGGAAATACAAGTATGAAAGGGTCTATAATTTAATGGAAATACTAGAAGAAACTGTTGGTTTCATGTTGGAGATTTTTACCTGTTTTAAATTTCAACAGTTGACATGAGTACCAGAAAAAAAAGGAAGTGCAAGCTCTGATGCAAGCCCAAAGCAAACCAATGGCATCCTTCTTCATGAACATTTATACAGACCTCATGTGCATGTTTTGATTTGTATGTGTATACAAACAATAAGTATTATATTTATTATGTACCGATGGAATGTGTTGACGTGTCCTTCAATGTGAAGAGAGTGAATAATGTTTACTGTTTGTGTAGCGATATACAGATACCTTTAATACCCAGATCAGATACCATCTGATTGCTTCAGGTGCATGATTTCAGTGTATGAATTTGTCCTGCGGGACTCTTGACAGTGCTGCAGTGCTACCAGCAAAATAAAAATCAACACTGAAATCTCTTTGCAGGAAAGTTTGTCCTTCTCACAGTGCCAGTTGCAAATGCAAAGTGCAAAATGAGCTTCAGCTGTGTGTCATCAGCTTTGGTTAGAAGGTGACTTTTCTTAGTGCATGTTGATATGAAGTGAGGTCCTCCACAGAGGAAAGCTTATGTATTTATGTAGACTATGTCTGTGATAGACAGTTATGGCAAATGATACGCGTTCAACATCTTGAACAGAAACTTGACTTCACTTTAGAGGGACTTGATAATGTTTCATGTTGTGGTTAATCACTGTGACTCTGTAATCTGTTTGATTAATGAACTTAATCTGCTGAACACTGAAGTGAAGTAGTTCACAGAGATCTGATAAACCCAGTTTAATATTAACCTTGAAACTGTATTTTATTGGCAGCAATCTAATTGCACCTGCTTTCTGCTGACAGGCATGACTACAAGGTTTAATGTTTCCTGTCTTTGCTTCTCTATGGAATAAAAACTACTATAAGATCTGAATGACTATTCTCACCAAACTGGAAACCACACATTTAGCTTCATAAAAATAAAACGTCCCTCTCACCCTCATGGGGTGGTATCTGTGTCATCCTCAAGCTCGGGTCCTCTACCAGAGTCCTGGGAGTTTGAGGGTCTTAGCTGTTCCTAGGACTGCCCTCTTCTGGACCGAGGCTTCAGATGTTGTTCCTGGGATCTGTTGGAGCCCCTCTCGCAGTTTGGGGGTTACTGCCCTGAGCGCTCCCACTACCGGGGGGACCACGCTAGCCTTGATCTTCCACATCCGTTCCAGCAACCCTTGGTACTTCTCAACTTCTTCCTGATGTTTGCTGCTATCGTCACATCTATCACCAGCACCCTCTTCTGCTCTTCGTCCACCACCACTATGTCCGGTTGGTTAGCCAGCAGCTGTTTGTCAGTCTGGAAGCTGAAGTCCTACAGAACCTTGGCCCTGTTGTTCTCAGCCACCTTCTGTGGCCCATTGGGATTTGGGTACTTCTAGTCCATACTGGGTGCAGATGGTCCTGTATACTACTCCAGCCACTTGGTCGTGCCTCTCCATGTACGCTGATCCAGCTAGCATCTTACACCCTGCTACTATGTGCTGGACTGTCTCAGGGGCATCTTTGCACAGCCTGCACCTTGGGTCTGATCTACTCTGGTAGATTCTGTAGATGCATATATTCTGCATATATATATATATATATATATATTCATATATATATATCCTCCTCCTGGTGGGCTCCTGGTGTAGGTACCAGATGTGCTTGTCCTGGTGGATTGGATCGGGGTCGCCTGTCTAATGACGTCTCACATTATAACTGGCTGTACTCACTAAGCTTCCTGTTTGACAGACTTGTATTTGGAAAAATAGGTAGAACAGTTCAGAGAACTCGTCAGACTGATTAGACAGAATAAAAATGCAATAACTCTTAATTTCTTTTTGTATGTATTTTCACAGAAAATACATATCTTAATATTTTATGTTGTTATGGTATGCCTTTTTTTTTTTTATCTTTGTCAGTTACATACTGAACAGCACATATTCTCAGTTAGCCTACATTTGATTAGGTAATGATTATTGGGGCTCAGATCTGGCAAGAAATAAATTATGAAGACTCTAAAATGCGCCACTGGTCATGAAGTAGCTTAGCTTATCTGTATCGTCAGGGCCTCACACACTCCCGGTATTTAAGTCCAATTTAAGTCCATCCCAAACCTGAGCCAATACATAACTGTTTCTGTGGTTGCAAAATAAAATGTTGCACATTTATGTCAACACACAGTGCCGAACCAAAGAAATGTGACGCTGTTGAGTGAAAGTGTTTGGCTCAAGTGCTCTGTATGGATAAGATATGAACTAGTGTTAAACCGATGACTGTGCCTCGACCTTTCTTCTACCCCTACGAACTGATTGGACAAGTGGTCTCTATTAAAATCACATCATGAGGTACAGCCTGCTTACTTGGTGTTTCCAAAGCTTCCTCATTGGATTGAGTCGCTCAGTTGTCATGGAGATGGTTTAGTTGTCATCCATCCACTGAGGAAGGCCATGGCTGAAAGCTTTAGAAAGCTTCAGAGACAAAAAGTGAGTGGACGAATAATTTTAACCTCCCAAAATTTAAGCTTTTCTAAAATTCCACCTCGATAGTTATGGTTTAATTTAAAGGGGAACTACAGACATTTTCAAAATTCATACATGTTATTCCTATGGTTTAAAACAGCCTTAAAACATCAGTAAACATGAACAGCTCTCTCCCAAATCCAAAAATATGATATGATAATGGCAGCGCCAAGGAGAATCTTCTGAGTATATGAAACTTCCCTCGGTCATGAAAATAGTATATTTAACAGCAGCATTTTCTTCAGACCTCATGATTTTTATCCTAAATGAAAAGGATTTGTCTTTTCTCTTTTTCTAGGTGGATGAGTCATTATACTATTACAGGCAGCTGTTAAAAGAACAACAATAAACAACAAATCAGAAACCACAAGGACAGATAATTGAATGTCATCATCATATCTATTAAGGCCAGAGCTGTTGCACTTCTCCTTCAACATTCACACAGAAAAAAGACATCACTAGTCAGCGTCAATCCTCTGTATAATCAGTCATGAAAATGAGAAATAGTATTTGATTGCAGAAGTCAGATTTAAAGGGAGAAATGCAGGTCGAGCCCAGTGAGATCAGTCAGACAAAAACAGGACGACATGAGTGCTCAGAGCTGCCACGTCCAGACACTGCAGAGGACGACTACATGGCTCTGCAGCACTGCTGTGTGGATCCAGACTGTATTACAGAGCTCAGCTCATCTCTGAGTGGCTGTCAGGTTTACATACATTATGATGAGCATGTTCGGGTGGATCCCAAAGTTTGCTCAGTTCTTCCCCCAGTGACCCAGAAACGAATCGCTCACTGGTGTCCCAGCCAGAGAATGACATAACATAACAGGACATAACATCACATCACATAACATAACATAACATAACATAACATAACACTTCACCTGCGTAGGGAAGCCTTGAGAGGAGAAGTTTCTAAGCCTGCTCTAAATCGTTTTCTTTTATTTACAGTAAAGTTAAACCACTTGCTGAGACACAGTGGAGAAATTAAACCTCACCTGGAAGAAAACATGAATGCGGCCCTATTTAGAACATGGGTAGTGGTGCACTTTATCTGGAACGTCCCCTAACGTCGTTTTTATTACAACAATAAACACAAAAAAAATTTCATCTGCCAAAACTTTTTTTCACTGTCCACACGTATACTGAAAACACTGATATGATCTGGTTTTGGCCTCTGATCCACACACAGAGTTTTGGGTCACATCAACGTTTATTTCTGACACCTTCTACGGTGCAGACTTTTAAAAGCTCTGCTTTCGCTGTATCTGTGTGGACGTGTAAAATGGAGCGTTTGGGAAATGATGATGTCCTCTCCTTATTTCATGGCCATTGTTGCTTTGTGTAATGAGCATGAGTCAGAAACAATAACAAAGATGGCAGACTTCCAGTATTTTTATGCTTCCTTAACACTGCTCAGTGACGACAGGAATCCACGACTGACTGTAATGAAGCCGAAGGAAGAGAGAGAAGGGTGGTGATATTATGGCGAGCGTTTGGAGTCGTTTTTGAGTTTGAATGCGTAGGAAGATATTTTAATAATTATTACTAAGAAAAAAGAGCAAGGACCTAAAGAGATTATCATTTAACCCTAAGGAGAGAAAACAGTTTAGATCAAACTTAGAGAATGGATGATCAGATTTTTTCCTCTTTCTCTTTGGCCTCTCAAGGCTTCCGTACTTGTGAGATCTAGTGTTAAGAAAGAAGAAAGCATCAAAAGAGATCAATTATTTTGATTATTTGAAATTAGAAGTAGGGTGAAAATATTGTGGTGCCATCAGCAGCCCTGGACCAGTTCACTCATTACATAACAGTAATAACTGTTTATTTATTATATTTCTTTATTATATTTATTTAGCAGCTCTTTGAGTCAAGGGGAGGGTCCAAAGAAAACATGAATAACACTGAGGAGGGCCTTGCTTTTTAATAAAATCAAATATAAGCCTCCTCACCCACATCACTTTCCTACAGTCTTGGATACAGTTTGATAGCATCTTTCAATACAACACATTCATGTCGTGGGATGATGATAGAGATAAGAAATATTCTTATGCACCCACATTATCGACAACTCTACATGATTTCAGAGTTGGTTGAGTAAGGGTTCAAATTACTCTGCCTGGCCAATATAGCACTGTGTCCAAAACCTAGTCTGAGCAGTAAACCTTTTGTTACTCAGGCACTTTACGTTATTTAGTGCCAAATGAGATTTATTGGAGGTTTCTGAATTTTTTTTGTTAATTACAACGTGTATGCTGACGCTGAGCATGAATGAGAATATAATGACGCCCCCAGTTTTTAATGCAAAAAATGAATACATATTCTGAAGTGCTTTAGAAATGAAATGATAAATATTTTATATTTTTTGTCCACTTATCAGTAGTAGATGTGTGTTTGTGTGTAGTGCAAGAGAGACGTGGTCGTGAGATGGAGGAAAGAAGTGGATTTAGGATTCAGCAGCCGACACGCGTGTGGGTGGTCGGATATCACTGATATATATTGTGTACTCTATCCCAAATATTCATGAATTGACTCATATTCATATTTCTAATACTGCATGGATAGTGCATGCACCATCTGACGCCTCAAACACAGAGCTGGAGCGTTACAAAAATAGTGGTGGTTGTTTTTCAAAATAAAGCTCCAGCTTTATTTTTTTCTTTTATTATAAAATAAAGCTCCAGCTTTATTGTTCCATACTGGCCCTCTACTACCACATGCTCCCACCTGGAGGTCATTTTAAAGAGACAAAAGGAGAAGTGGACTTGGCAAGAAAAGAGAGTGAGAAAAAGTGGAGTCTATCTGGGCACTTCATCTCTCATTTACCAACATTTTTGAATGAAAACTTCATCATGCCCTCATTAAGAACCTCCACATGAAGGTGTAATTACACAGGATTGCTTTAAAAGGTGCCATCAATGTTATAGTGAAGAGGCTTATTTGTTTTTCCAGTATAAAAATGGTCTTAGGGTTGTGGGATAAACACTGAGCTCTGTGCAATAGAAAAAAAGGAGGTTGTGACGGAAACAGAGGACAACTTCCACTGGAGCTTTGGGATCGACGCTTTGAGATTTCACTGATGAGTCCATATCCTCTGGTGGATGATGAGCTTGTCAGTGAAATCAGCTGTTAAAGTCTGTAGTCTCTAGCTCCTCCATGGTAGAGGTCTTCAGGCAAACCTGAGCCCATGAAACCCTAACCAACAGACTGGATCGGCGTCAGGTCCAGTCATTCCAGGGTCCCTCCGTCCTTGGACAACTTTACTTGGTGCCGGGTCTGTATGAATGCAAGAAGCTGCCAGGACCCGAGACCAGCCTGCTGTAGTTTAGTTGACCGATCACCAGCCAAGCGAGTCTTCTGGCATGATGAGCATTCGACACCTCATTTCCAGATGGATAAAACGCCAGAAGAAATGGGAGACAAGGTCATTTTGTAAGTCTGATGGAATATGCACATGGAGCATTACCGAGACAAGAGGTGAGCAGGTTGCTCTGCTGTTGTGCAGCCAGTTTTGTGAAATATTTTGTTAAAAGCATATGAACCACTATGCATGCGCTGTGTTACATAGCTAGCATCCTACCAATGTTGGCAATATGCCTGACTAGGACTTTTCACTTACAAAATATGTATGAACAGAGCTGTATTACATTCATAAAGCAGATTTTAACTGCTATACCAACTTCTTGTGGCACACAGTGCATATCAACACAGTCTCACAGCAGTTCGTGAAGTAGTCACAAAATTTTATCTATTTGATTCGTGTACATAGACCAATTTTTCGGAAGCTTGACTAACGTATTTTTTGTGTTTTCTCTACAAATGTCCACCAACATGTGATGCATGTGTCAATATCTGCTTCAGCCTTTTCAAAATAAAACTACTGAGGTTTAGGAAAATATTGCGGTTTGGGTTAAAATAAGTTGCGAAACTTAAGCACCAAAAGTGGCATAACTTGAGTACAGAAGTTACGTGACAAACAAGTCAACATGAACACCAGTCTGCTGGTGAAAAGTCCAGTGTTTTGACCCAGTCTTCCACCCTGACCTCCTCCCTACGCGGCATTCGCTGTTCTTTATACTTCCCGGTTCACAGTTATGTGGATTATATGTGAATTGATTTTCATCCCAAACAGAGAGTGAAATTCATGTACACAAATCAATATGTTAAATTTCATGAATATTTCACAAGTGCTACAAAGGGCTGAGCACACAGAGCACACGGTCTATCTATAATCTGCAAATTTCAAATGTGAGTTTTCCATAATTAGGAATGAATGAACTTTAGGCTGACTCGCATATGGACACAGAGCTATATGGACACCAGGCGTAAACCAGCTAAATCTGCAATTCCAGCTGACAGTAAACTGGTTTGCACTCAGAGTAAAAACATAATCTGGTGGGATGACCTGGTGGTTGTGGGGTTACAGGTCCGACCCTGAACGGTAGCACGTCCAAGTCTGACGGCAGATCTTTGTTGCATGTCATTTCATATCGCTCTCTTCTCTTGCGTCCTGTCATCTCTCTCCATCGACTGTCAGCACACACACTTTCTGAAATAGTGCTTGAAGTTCACATTTGCACTAACTGTCTGTGTTCCAGCAGGTCAGCCAGGTTCGCCACTGTTAGTTATCAGTTGATAACAATGCATTATGCTGGTATATTGTGCATACATACAAACACTGTACTGTGTTCACAGATAGAAGTTGGTCAGTACTGTGTGAACAACAGATTTAACGAGACACAAATAAGACAGCAGTGCTAATAAACAGTACACTGCTGCAGCTTTTTTACTGTTGCTGCGCGTTGCTGCTATCTTGAGTTTGGGGTTCGTCCGACGTTAGGGGACGTTCCAGATGAAATTTCAAACCAGGAACTCAATTTCAAGCGTAATTTGTAATGCAGAAACGTATGAACACACACATTTCAGCCAATACAAAGTCCAAGTCCTGTTAAACAGGTACAGTAAATCAAACACTGTCATAGAAAAGGAACATACAGAGCAGATTACTGAGGAACCATGTGAGATTACATTACATTAGAGTCATCAAAAGTGAGTGTATCCTAACCGGTGTGATGAATATTTCCCTTCCCGTGAACGTAAAGGCTGCATTGATTACATTCATGCTCACTGCCTTTGCTGGTGCACTGCAGCATGTTTATTTTAGTGACCTGCAGGTCAGCGGAAGAGAGCGGCAGGACTCGGTATCACGTCGCCGGAGTCTGTGCCTGCATGTGAAACAAACAACACAGAGACCCTCACACAGGAAAGCAGCTCCACAGCGATACGAGAGGACAAAAAGCTGATTATTTAGTTTTATTTAAATGTATATCTTTAAAAAAAATGTTTTCATGAATCTATTTCCTCTAATCTGTGTTCCCTTGCTATGACAGTGTTTGTTGTAATTCTGTGCACCTGCTGCTCAGCTGTGATAATCAGTAAACCTGCACACTGACGAAAGAATCAGCTGAAATGGCAGCATTACGTTTATGACAAACGTGAACTTCAAAACACTTTACCTTGAGTGGGAACCAGTTTAATCATATTTGCAGCAACTGACGTATGATCAAATGCTAGAATTAAAACACAGCCTCTGTTATAGACTACCTCACAGACTTTAAGACAACAGACATAGCAAACTGGACAAAAACAAAGAAAGATGAACAACTTGATGTGAAAACATTTCTCGTTATGAGATACCAGTCGTGTTTCAAAATTATGTTTTTCATGTTATGTATTTTTTGTTATCACTATACACCAACAAACTTTTCTTGTTATAACAACATCTTTATGGAGGACGGAACCTGTCAAAATATTAAATAAATTAACGAACAAATGACTCCATAAATAAATAAATATGTCAGCGAATGTAGCAAAATAATATTAAAAATAAATGTAGCGATTAGTTCATAAAATAAAATTAAAATAAAAAAATAAAAATTTTAATTTATTTTTGAATCAATTCTTTATTTACTCTTCTGCTTAATTTCCACTTTTATTTATTATTTTTTTTTAATTTTATTTTATTGATTTATTTATTTTTGCTTTATTTTTATATTTATTCTTAAATGCATGTATTTAGTTATGTATTTATACATTCATTAAATGTATTTATGCAAAATTTCCTCTGTGTTTCACCCCTTATTTATTTCCTCTAAATTATATATGTATTATTTTATTTATACATTTCTTTAAACTTGTTTTATGCATTTCTGTCTCATTATGCAAATGATGGGGCTGTGTTGTGTGGTAAAAAAAAAAACATATATACAGTATATATATATATACATATATATATATATATATATATACGTATGTATATACGTATGTACATATGTATATATATATATATATATATATATATATATATAAACATATATACGTATATATGTATGTCTATATATATTTTAATTAATAAAAAAATTAATGCAAAAAGAAAAAAATAATAAAAAAGTTTATAAAATATACAATAAAAGGAAACATTAAACAGAAGAGCAAATAAATTAGGGAATTAATAAAAAGCTAAATAAATAAAGCAAACTAAAACAGAAATATCAATTTGTCACATTTTCTAAATTAATTAATGGATACATTCATTTTTAATATTATTTTTGCTACATTCAATGACATATTTATTTATGTTTTTAAATTTATGTAATATTTTGACAGGTTCAGTCCTCCATACATCTTGTTATATCACAAAAGTTTTTTGTTAAAATACAAACTGAATAAATCTCTTCAAATGTATATAATGTGTCATTATAATTAGAAAACGATCCTGTCATAAAGTGAATAGGGCCCAGTTAAAACATCGGAGATACCGATGCTGTTTCTCAGGTTGGTACGTCAGGGATCCTTGTCAGGATTGGGGGCAGGTTTCTGTACCTGAAGACCTCTACTCCATGGTATGTGATTAAAAAGCACTGATGATTGAGTGTGTTTTACAATATTCACAGTTGATTGGCACCGTTTTTGCAGCAGCTTCAGTTCTAATGCAGACAGATATTTCTGCCGCTCTCCTGTCACTGGCTTGTTTCTCCTGGACTGGTAGAATGGCAGTTGTGGTGAGATGGTCCTGCAAGTCTGTCCAGCCGGTCCAGCTGGCTCTGCCGACGGTCTGGTCCTCCTCTGTCCTGCCCTGCTGTGGCTGGCCATCAAAACAACAAGGCACTGGGAGACACTGATGCTGAAGGAGGAGGGGAGGGACAGAGTGAGAGGGGAGGGATAATCCACACTCCCCCTCCACCCGCCCCCGCCTCCAGGACCACATCCACCACCTCCTCCAGTGTCCTGGTGTACAATCAGCTGACATCTGCTGTCCAATGGCCAGTCAGGGAGAGAAGCCCTGCCTGCCATAATGTCCCGTGTGGCTTCGAGTGTCAGGGCTGGAGAGGATGGGAGGTGGAGATCAGTCCGTCCACTCTGAGACTGAGCGCGGATGTGCAACTCAAACATAAACACAAGAATCTGTATCCCTGAAGATTGCTTAGATGAGATTTGGCACACAGTGGTACTACATTATTGGGTGGGGTCGGGGGATGGGGGGTTAAACTGATCACAGTGTCCAGCAGTCTCCCTGGATCCACACTTCATCACTCACCTTGTGGAGTACCTGTCAAACAACAACCAACAGAGAAAATAAAGAAGAGATAAACAAACAAAACA